>APFE030069607.1:0-28944 GCA_000404065.3 Pinus taeda | reverse complement strand
GGAATGAAGTCATCGAAACTTTGTGAATCGTAATAAATTTCTAAAGATATTTACTATGGATGAAGGATTTGATATTGTAGCACCTAAGTACTATAATAGTGGTCACAAGTAGCAGTCCTATGGAGGAAAACGAAGAAGGGGCTAAGAGAGAAGGGGATGAAGTCATTGGAATTTTATGATTTCGTAATATTTATTTTAAATAGAGTTATGGTATGTTGTGGCTCTGAAGTTGCACTATGGTGCCATTTTAAAAGATAGAAAAGCTTTGATACCACAATACAAAGAGTATGGAGGATGTATGGTTGAACAGTTAAGTTATAGAGCACCTCTAATGCCACCACACTCAATCATGTCCAGCTCCAAAAAAGGAAAATTCAAGAAGTTAAAGGGAGAAAGCAACAATAGAAGTGGCTGATAACCATGGTAGGAATATCATGATAGAGGCATGGACAAACCTTCAACCCACCTCTAATCTAGATAATGGATACTGAGTCCACCTTAGGAGATTAGAGGAATCGACATGGAGATATTTTGATGTGTAAATCATGACACCTCATCTTTCTCATGTTTTGTTAATTTTTGGATTTTCAAGAAAATAATGGAGTCAGTTAGGTAATCATTAGGACACTTAGGCCAGTCACATTCTTAGATAGTTGCATGCTTCTCCCTATAAAAGGGGAGAATAAACTCATTACAAATGTTCCCAAATTTTGTTCTAAGTGGTTCCAAATTATGTCTGTTCATTGATTCCAAATTACTTTTTTGCATAAAGAGGTTACAAGTTTCGGTTCAATTTCCTCTTCCCGAGGTGGCAATTTTTCTACAAATTTCACCAGTTTGAGCCTATATGGACTCCATTTTTGAATATTAATGAAGAAGATCTAGTGATTCGAAGCATTTGAATGTGGAGTGTTGGGCTTCCAATTTGTCATAATTTTATTGATGAAACCATCCTTTTCGCATCATTCCATTCACTCATAGTCATCATTTTTAACCATATTTAATCATAAATGCAACAAATCCCCACATACATGTTTAAATATTTTATTATTATTGTTTCTATTATTTTTTGTAGAAAAAGAAAATATTGCATGGTTTTACTAATGACAGTTTAGCAAGTTCAAGTTGTCGCGGTTTTGTCAAGTTTCTATAGCTATGTTCATGGTTGAGGTAGTAGAACCACTCTAGAAGGACTGACACATGGAAATTGTTCCTAGAAGCTCTAATATGGATTTTTATTGGTCAAATTCCACCCATCTCGCACATGTGGAGCTCTAGCAAAATATCGAGAGAAAAATGCAGCAGTTTTGAAAATTCAAACACATTTTCGGAGAAAATGCAAGTGAATTTGGGAAAACAAAACATAGGTTTTATTCAAAACAGTCCCAAATAGGTTCTTTATGAGAATTTTTCTCAAAATAGTTACCATTTGAGAGATTTTAAAAGTTATTTGGAGCCTTATTTTGCAGATTACATGGATATAGAGGATTTTAATTTTTCATTTAAGACATAGTCAACAAAAAGTCCTGAACAAGTTGTTATTTAGAAAATGCGTGACATAGAGATAATTTTGATCAAATCTAGGCTGATCTTTGATCCAAAAATCCATGAAATTTTATTTGATTTGATTTGAGGACGAAAACTCAAGCAAGAAAATTATGAGTTTGTTAATTGTTTCAAAATTCTATAAATTGTAGTCTCTTTGATGAGAGGGATGATCAAAGGTATCAATGATGATCAGAGATGTCAAGGATGTTCATAATTTTTAATTTTTGTTGCTGATTGAAGGAGAAAATATCTATTTTTTTCATTGAATGTAATTTGTTTTAATATGGTGCAGCTCTGAGTGAAATTGATGATTTAAATCTCTTCTCTTGATCCGAGTTTTCAACACCTTATAGTCCTCAGGAGGACCCCTAGATATATGTGGGAATAGTATAAATGATTTCCATTTATTTCATGTTCTCATGAATGGTTTGTTTTACATAGATTAATTGTTTATTATTATCATAGATTAAAAACTCATGCTTTCATAGGAAAAAATATCATGTTTTCTTAGATTAATAATCTTTATTTTTTTTTTTTCTAATTTAACATTAATTTCCTTTCCAAAAAAAATAGTACTTTTATAGTTTATATCAAAGAATCTAATTTCCTTTTGAAGTTTCCAATTCATTTATGTTATCCATAAATATTTAAAGCTAATCTCGTAGCACATACGGTGTATTGTACTTCGCAAGCTCACGTACCCGGATTGACATATAAATGCAAGTAATTTACCATTCACTTAAATTACCCAACATGTAGGATGAGTTCTTACTTTGTATGTCACTTCATGTGTTTTTCTCTTCATCATAAATTGTGTAGGTTGTAGATGTTGGATTCACTCATACATCATAGATTTATTTATGTGATGTTGTAGCAGACAATACCTGTGAAATTTCATATTTACAGTGTTATATTGTAGCAGAAAATACATGTGAAATATTGAGTTGGGATTCTTAAAATGGGCTCCGTAATTTATGCACTTCATTTCCTTATTCTTTCATGATTCTACTGGGATTTACTTCTTAGGATTTTGGGTCTGTCCAGCCCTCTCTAGTGAGTTCCTTCCTTATTTTTCTCATTCCCATATCTTTCGCAATGATAAATTAAGTTGTATTTATTGTGTGTAAGCCACCAGACATGAACATTTACTCTTGGGATGATCTAAATTGTTTATTCCTATGTTTGAATCTCCCTCTGTGAAAGGTAATTGAACCAGATTTAAAATCATTTTACATTTATCTCTCGAGTACCAATGAATTGTCTTCAAGAGACACTATTGTGTACTAGGCACTAAGCTCTCCTCAACCCATGGGTTGTCTCCAAGAGCTACAACGTCTTCTGGCATCATTGCCTTAGATGAATCAAAATATTTTCCATGGGTACAACACATGTACACCTGTTTATTAGGTGAGAAAAATGGGGTGTGGGTTGAAGATATCTCACCTTGGTCACTCCATTTCTTATTTTTGTGTTTCATCATCCTACCTTTCAATAGCCCTCACATCATTGTAACACTTGTCAGCAGAAAACAACCCCTGTATTTGACCCTCAAAAAATCATATCCAAAAGGGTTTGGAAAGAGAGGATCCCTATTACTTCAGCTCATGTAATCTCCTTTCCTGATGTATTTACTTCCATCTCTCAGAAAGTTAAGACAAACTACTCTGAGCCCTCTTTCAAAGCCTTGGAATATTCAATAGAACATTGACAATTATTTTTCTCATTTCCCTCTAAAGTTAAATCTGAAGAATTTTCTATCAATTTTCCTCCTCTCATATTCCCTACCCACCCAAAACCTGAAGAAGTCAAAGTTACCCTCATAACTAGTCCCACTCAGAGAATTTTTAGCACTCCATCTCAAGCCCATACAACCATAATCCATAAAACACATCAACGAGGCCCTGTGGTAAATCTTCTACCACCTCCATTGCAAAAAATGGCTTTCCTTCATTTTCTACTTAATAGATATGATCCACTTAACTTGCCATGTCCTCTAAATGGGATGCCACAAGATTACCTTAAAAATATACCAAGGTTCACTAGAGAGGATGATATTTCAACCCAAAAACATATAGAGACTTTATGTTCATTTGCTAAGAATCTGAATGTAGAACATTTAGATGTAGTAATGAGACTCTTTGTTTAGTGCTTGGATAGAGAGGATAGGAAATGGTTCAAGAGAATAGAAAATGCTTCAACTAATACCTAGGAGGAGATGGAGAACTATTTCATGTGAAAATGGGGAAAGAAGAGTGACTATGGCTATATCCTTACAAAATTTAATGCAATGAAGAAAAAACATAGTGAAGATGTTTCAGAATTTATAAGGAGGTTCAATAAATCATATAATAGTCTTCTAGCTAAGGTTAGACCTCCATAGGATGCTACGAAAGTGGTTTTTGTTGGAGCCTTTGAACCAAAGTTTTGGTTTACCATGATATAAAGAAACTCTTGCACTCTTGACCAATTTGAATAGATCCACTGGAAGTTGAAGCAAATTCCACCTCCACTAGAAAGTGGAAAGGGAGAGTTGAATACGATAATAGGAGGATAGGAAAGGAAGAAGCCAACTCTTTAGGCCATGTAAAGGAAACTCAAGAACATAATTCGAAGGAGATGAAAATATTGATAAGGAATTTTTCTAGCAAACTGGTAAAACTGGAGTTGGAGAACAAAAATCCCCCTCGACAAACTCAACCAGCTCTTAATATAAATTTTAATCCTCAATACATGAGGCCACCTTTGCAGCTCTTGCAAAGGGAGAGAAAGCACCAACAAGATCATATTCAGCCTCCTCTCTACCTATAATATGATCTTGAAGAGAATATTTAAGAAACTGTAGAAATTCGAGAAAATCAATTCTATTCTCTATCAAAAGGAGAAAATGAAGTAGAAGCCTATCAAGGTGAAGGGGATGATTTGGAGGACCCACTGTATGATGGTGAGATATATAGTTATTTTGAGAAGTTTGTTGACTTCATGTAAGCCTAGTTGCACAAGAAATATGGTCTCATGTCATCTAAGAAAAGGTTTAGGGCGCAATATTAAAATGAAGAAACTCTTCATCCAGGTTCCCCTAAGCCATCAGATAAAGGGCAGAAAGCACTCAACCCTTTCCAACCAACCAAGAAATAATCCTCCCATCCCATTCCAAATGAGTATGGAGCCTCCAAAATAGGGAAATTTAGCCCATCTATCAAGTCATTATGTAACGAGAAAAAAGCATCTGTTGAGGCTACTAACATTGATAAGAACCGCTCTGTCTTCAATCTCTAAAAAGCATTGGAGAAAATCAAGATAGTTGTCCCTTTGACTGAATCATTGAAACAACCCTAGTATAAATCTCAAGTCTCTTAGTTTATGAGTTCACCTACCACTACCCCCTTGTAAGATATCCTTAACATCAAATAAGAGAGTCCTATGGTTGTGTTTAGACCCAATGTGGAGGAGAAAGACCCTTCCACTCCTCCATTCTATGGCACCTTGGTATTTCATGAGCTACTACTACATAATTGTATGTTTGACTCAAGAGAATCTCACAACCTAATGCCATTATCTGTGATGGAATAGTTGGTGCTGTAGATAAAAAACCATAAAAAGATCTCTACTCCTTTGATTCAAAAAGAGTATGGTGTCTAGGTATGATCAACGATCTAGTGCTCAATTTGGCTCTAATTATAGTAAAGAGTGTAGTGATGGACATTGTTGTTGTTGACATCCCTGCAAGATTTAGTATGCTCTTGTCAAGATCGCAGGGAATGGAAATTGGGGGGCCCATCAAGCTAGTCTTAACAAATGCTAGAAATATTGTGTTTGGTAGAGGGGAGCGAATTTATATAGGGAATCTAGATTCGTAATGAAATCTATAAAGGAAGATTTCTTAAATAATGCTCATGTGTATGGTAAAGAGAAGGATGTTTCTTGTATTATATTAGAATAGGATGATCAAATCATGGTAGATACGCAAGTGGAATGTTCCACTCACCTGAGTAAAAAATAATTGGAACATGATAAAGTATGGAAATTGTATTTGATGGTGCTTATTATAGGGAAGGAAATGGGGCATGTGTGTTATTGACTTCTCTAGAAGGAAGCTTGATCCCTCTCTCTTTCAAGCTAGAGTTTCACTATGGTATAAGTATAGTTTCCATTATTTAATTTTATTGAAATGCCCAGTAAATTTTGCCAAAGTTAAATATAGGGCCTCAAGGCTATAGGCTTGGAATTTTGTTATCTCAAATGGCCAGTTGTATTCGAAGGACCCACTGGGAATTTTTCTACTATGTTGGGTAGAAGAGGAGATTCACAAGGTGACTGATTAATTCCATAGTTGTGTTTGTGGGTGACATTACAGCTGGAGAGCCATAACCCATAAAATCCTCAAAGTTGGTTTCTATTGGCCTAGATTATCTGCTGAGGTGCACACATATGTTCAAGGCTATAAGAAATGTTATATTTTTGCATAGAAGTATACGTTGGCACTAATCCCTTTGATCCCTATTTTCTTAGAGGAGACCTTCCAGTAATGGCGGCTAAAATTCATAAGATAAATACATCCACCATCCCACGATCAACACAAGTGGATACCTACAGCCACAAATGATTTCATGAAATGGATGGAGACCATCCTAGCTAGAAATGCAATTGAAGCAGTGGTCATTAAGTTTATGGAGTATAATGTCCTTGCCAGATTTGGTTGTCTAGACAATATTGAGGTGTTTAAGTGAGCCAAGTTTCGTAGTTTTTGCCAAAAGTACAACATCATCATGTTCCAGTCGACCACCTACTCTCTGTAGGGAAATCTGTTGGCTAAGTCTTCAAATAGAACTCTAGTGATGATTTTGAAAAAGGCCATGTCATAAAATCCTTAAAATTGGGACTCCCAACTAAAATTTGTCTTATGGGATAACAAATTTACTACCCAGCGGTCAACTCGGAAGTCTCCTTTTGAGTTGGTAAATGGAAAGGCTACAATTTTCCTTGCCCAACTAGCCATGTCATTGGATAAAATTATATAGAATGTTGAGGAGGATCCAAACTCTTTTACCAGGAGAGTAAATCAGCCAGTATAACTTCAAAAGACTAGGGTGGAGGTAACTCAGAATCTAATTAAATATCAGGAAAAGATGAAGGTTCTTTTTGACAAAAGGGCAAGGGAAAAATCCTTACAGCCATGAGGTTTCGTGCTCATATGGGATGTTATTAGAGGGGATAGAGGAAAACATGGGAAGTCTTATAATTTGTGTTTTTGACCTGTCAAGATATATGAAACAAATGGAAACAATAACTTCTTACTAGAAAACTTGGATTGTGAGGTGCTTGAACTGCCTGTGAATGGGCAATTTCTCAAGCTATATTTTCAACATTGAAGAGGTCCATTTTCACACACTATATATACCAATGAGCCATTGTACATACTAGTAATTCCTTAACTTCTTATTGCTTCTATTTTTTCTTTTTTAAGTATTTGAATAAAATGGCTCGATGCCCAATGGATAGAAGGCACTAATCTACAGGTTCTCAATGCATTTCTTCCAACACATTGTGCCAAATTAGAGCCGATGTTGTCACCTATCATACCTGCTTATGATTATGTAAAATTTTCCTATTTTCCATCCCTAGTACAAAAAAGGATGGGTACAATCTTGGTTAGCCAAAGGAAGGGCTGATGTTCGAAATGTAAAGGAAGAGCCTAAGTTTGAAAGTCAAAGTGAAGGTCGACCATCAGGACCCGATATTAGAACCTCAAACAAAGAGGCAAATTGGGATATCGGAGGTCATAATTAGAGGTCCTCGATAGTTTATTCAAAGATGGACCCGAAATGGAATACCAAAGCAGTCACCAGGAAGGAAGTTATATTAGGACGTGATATCGAAACCTCAGAACAATCTAATTTCAGAACCTAGAGCTTTTGAAGCCTCGTAGTTTCCTAACTACTTAACACCTAAAATTATTTAGAAGCACTGAGGTAGCGAGGAAAAGATATTTACAAAGGAAATCACATTAGAAACCAAAGGCCGTGGACCCCTCTCTCTCCTAAAGACAAGATTTATGAAGATAGGTTATGGGTCCTCAGAAGCTAATGAGGTAGATGATGTTAGCATGATGTGTGCATACGTAAGACATGTCATAGTAATTTTCAGCATTTTTAGGTGGCCTAGTGTGGAAATATGTGTGACACATGTTACTAGCCAGGAGGTGCCACATGGAGATGATGACCTCAACATAACTTCATTTCAAAGGGAAGAGATTTCGTAACTCGTTTAAATTTTTTTCTGGGAAGGTTCTGATTCGATGAGAGGGGCTTTGACATGGATTCCAATTTGTCATAAGGATCTAAAAGAACCAAGGGAAGAGCATTATTATAAAGGGTAATAGGTTTTCGATAAGATCTCGAAGGATTTAGTACCCAAACGCCAAGCTGCTGGTCACGACAACCAATTATACTGTCGAATTGCGATACGAGGGCTAAGAGAAAAGGGGCTAAGAGCATCAAATTGTTATGATTTCCAACATTTATTTTAAATAGAGTTATTATGGATGAAGGCTCCGACAATGCAGCCCCTAAGGGCTATACGAGTGGTCACAGGAAGCAGTCCTATGGTCGATAAACGATAAAGGGGCTAAGCTCAAAGGGTGGGTGAAGTCATCAGTACTCTGTGAATTCACAAGCCTTTTCTAAAGATAGGTGTGATGAATGAAGGCTTCGATATTGTAGCACCTAAGTATGAGTGTCACAAGAAGTGGTCCCATGGAGGAAAAACTAGAAGGGAGCTAAGAGCAAAGGGGCTGAAGGCATCAAAATTTATGATTTCATAATGTTTCTTTTAAATAGAGTTACGATGTTTTGTGGCTCTAAAGTTTCACTATGGTTCCATGTTACAAGATATAAAGGCTTGGATACCACAATAAAAACAGTATGGAGGATGGATTGGTCAATAGATAAGTTATGAAGCACCTATAACACCACCACACTCAATCATGTCCAACTCCAAAAAGGGAAAATTCAAGCAGTTAAAGGGGGAAAGTGACAATAGATGTTCTGAATAACCATGGTAGGAATATCATGATAAATGTGTGGCCAAATCATCAACCCACCACTAATCCAGATAATGGAGCCTGAGTCCACTTTAGGAGATCAAAGGAATCGACATGGAGATATTTTATTGTGTCAATCATGACACCTCTTGTTTTTCATGTTTTGCTAATTTTGGAAGTTTCAAGAGAATAATCGAGTTGGTTAAGTAATCATTAGGATAGTTAGGCTAGTCCCATGCTCAGACAGTTGTGTTACACTAAAAATTGTCACCATGACTATCTGCTCTTAATATGGCTCCATCAATAGTCATATTATCCTCCTTGTCAAGCCTAATACCTCTGCTCTCCATGTCAAACTTCAAGAAAGAGAGAAAGTCATTAAAAATCATGTTTATCTCTGGGTACGCAGGTTCTCCCTACCTTGCCTGCGTGTACGCACTCCAAATACATTAGACCTGCGTAGTAATACGCTCTGTATACTAAAGCTAGGGTGCGTACCCCTGTAAAGGTCAAAAGGCGCAAGTTTCATCTTTAAAAAGTTACTTGTGGTCACTTCTAGAGCCTTCTAGAAGAGTTTTTGACGTATATTGAGCGCCTCCAGATGGTTCATGCACCCCTATGATAGAGGAGCTTATCCCATCAAGAGAGGAGCTACCCCATCCAAAAGAGGGAGTATCCCATTGATGTTGGAACTGAATAACCTCTTCTAGAATGCTATAAATACAGGCATTGGGCCAAAGGCGGGGAGGTTGAAAGCTGAACATTCAAGGGTAGATGCTGCTGGAATTAGGACTTCCTTGTAGAAGCTTGTGAGGAGAGATTACCATCCTTCTTGTTTCATTTGGAAGTGGGTGAGCTTGTCAAAGTAGAGGAAAACTCTTGCTGGACCCTGGGAGGAACTTGCACAACACCAAGGCTCAGGTTGTAATGGTTTCTTTTGTTTCCTATTAATACAAATAAGTCAATTCTTCTCAATGATTTGTTATTAATGAATTGTTTCATATACTCCTTGGTCTATATGTTGAATATGTTTTGTTTTATGAGATATTGAGGTGTTATGTAATCGTTTGATTGTTAGTGAATGAAAGTTTCGAAGTGAAGGAGGAGCTCATCTGGATCGACGAGGCTAGACTACTACAACAACGTGGGACTACAGGTAGGATCTAAAACACTTGGTTTCTCATATGATAATGCATTTTAGAGAAGGATTGCTCTTAATTGTCTTGTTTGTCACTAGAAAGTCTTAGGCTTCTAGGGAGGTTGGTTTTGTCCGCAAGATTAACTCTTTCCGCATGACAAATTGGCAACCAGGCTCTCCACGAGATAATCCTTGAAATGATAAAGTACTTCACCCTTCCTCGATGATATAAAACCCTTATCTATTATAGGATTCGCACTTTAGGGGGAAATCTGTTACACTAAAATTTGTCACCATGACTATCTACAGTTAGTATGGCTCCATCAACAGTCATACTATCCTCCTTGTGTCAAGCCTTATACCTCTGCTCTCCATGTCAAACTTCAAGAAAGAGAGAAAGTCATTAAAAATCATGTTTATCTCTGGGTACGCAGGTTCTCTCTACCTTGCCTGCGTGTACGCATCCCAAGCTCATTGTACCTGCGTAATTGTACGCTCTGAAAGTCAAGGGATGGGTGCGTACTCCTGTAAAGGTCAAAAGGCGCGAGTTGCATCTTAAAAAAGTTACTTGTGGTCACTTCTAGAGCCTTCTAGAAGAGTGTTTGACATGTATTGAGCGCTCCAGATGGTTCATGCATCCCTATGATAGAGGAACTTATCCCATCAAGAGAGGAGCTACCCCATCCAAAAGAGGGAGTATCCCATTGATGTTGGAACTGAATAACTTCCTCTAGAACACTATAAATACAAGAATTGGGCCAAAGGAGGGGAGGTTGAAAGCTGAACATTCCCAAGGGTAGATGCTGCTGGAATTAGGACTTCCTTTAGAAGCTTGGGAGGAGAGATTACCATCCTTTCTTGTTTCATTTGGAAGTGGGTGAGCTTGTCAAAGTAGAGGAAATCTCTTGTTGGACCCTGGGAGGAGCTTGCACAACACACCAAGGCTCAGGTTGTAATGGTTCCTTTTTTGTTTCCTTAATACAAATAAGTCCATTCTTCTCAATGATTTGTTGTTAATGAATTATTTCATGTACTTCTTGGTCTATATGATGAATATGCTTTGTTTTATGAAATATTCAGGTGTTATGTAATCGTTTGACTGTTAGTGTATGCAGGTCTTAAAGTGAAGGAGGAGCTCATCTAGATCAGCAAGGGTGGACTACTACAACAAGCGTTGGATTTGAGGTAAGATCGAAAAACACTTGGTTTCTCATAGAATGATGTATGTTTAGAGAAGGATTGCTCTTAATTGTCTTGTTTGTCACTAGAGAGTCTTAGATTCCTAGGGAGGTTAGGTTTGTCCGAAAAAATAACTCTTTCCGCATGACAGAAGGATTAAGGCTTTAGGCCTTTAGGGCGTTCTCATGCACGGAAGAGGCCCAAGAGGGCCCAAGGTACACTCCTAGAGGTTGAAGGTCAATGCTTCATGCCTTCAGAATGCACTCTTATGATCAAAGGGTATGAAGGGTGCATGACACATTTGGGAAGGTTGAAGGGAGGATATTAAGGCCTTCAAGGTGTGCCTATGAGCTCAAAGAGGGTGTACTTCTCCGAGTTGAAGGAGTGTGCTCAAGGAATACTTGGTCTCTAGGAGAGTGTAGTTCAAAGTAAGGAAGGGGGAAGAGGGTTAGGGAGTGTTCCTTGTGCCCTTGGAGGGTGCATGATGCAGTTATAGACAACCAATGATTCACAATCAACGCTTCAAAGTGGAATTATGCACTCTTGGCCTTAATGAGTTTGTTTTGAAACCATACATTTGTCTAATTTTGGAATATTAGGCGACAAGCAAACAAGATTATTTTAGACATAGAATCACGTGCGACACATGAAAACTCATCAATAAAACATAGAAAAACCTGAGAAATGATGAATATATGTCGAAACACCACTTTATACACATTCCCCAGGTGAAACAAGTGCACGGGGGCTTCACTAGAGGAGAAATACCATACCACATGGGTTCATATTGGGTGATATATATTGATTAAAACATGACGTAATATATGAAGCAAATATTAAGGGGCAAAGGATATTCATGTTAGAAAGTATAAAAAATGGAGCTCAAAGTTAATGAAAAAGTATAAATGGGTGTAAAAGTGTTGATTGAAAATGGACGCCTACAATATCTAGTGAAAGTAGGTGTTTTTTAAATTGGGAAGGTTTATTGGGTTCTTATTGGTAGGGGTTAAATAATGTGAATTTTAGAGGTATTTTCCAATATGTAGTCAAATTAGGGGTATTGTTTAGTATGCCACAAATGCACATGATATGCTAGAGGTTCATTGAGTGAAGCCCTCGTGAACTACTGTAGTGTGTGCGACTGTGACCCAAAAGTGTCGCTTTATGACAACAAAGATGCTATGACTACGTAATGTAGCAAAAGATGTTTTGATCAATGCGATGACACTTGAGGCCATTCAAAGACACTTGAAGCACATAGAATAACATGAAATGAAACTTGGTGATCAAAGCCACTCTAGATTCGACAATGATAGTAGGATAAAAATTTTAAATGTAGAGAATTTTTGGAGGGTGTTGTAGCATTGACAATAGGCCTTATAAGGTGCTAGAGAAAATTGGAAGGGTTACAAATTGAAATTGCCTCCATTTTCACATCTACATCCACTCTTTCATGTTTCTTGCTTAAACAATGTAATTGGTGATAAGATCCTAGTGCAAACTATTCTACCAAATATTAATGAAGATGGGAAAATAATAGTAGAACTAGAAACAAAATTGGAAACAGGGACTAAGAAGCTAAGAAATCGAGCAATTATTGAGTACCTCATCAAATGGAATAACCTACTAGTGGAAAAGGTGACATGGGAAGATGATTTGTTGATGCATAAACACGCATAGATAGTCAAGTGTTAAGGAAAACACTTATTTGAAGGGGAGGGTAAATGCTAAACCCTATATAAGCCCCATGTTAACCCAAAAACTCCTTATTAAGCCCCAGATATTGAGTGATTACATTTCTATTGTTATATTGTTATGTATACTAGAAACCATCATAGTCCTATTTTATTATAGTTGTATCCTTTGTCTCCTATATATAAGGATACCTAGTCTTATGATCATCAAATTTTTCCTTCTTCATTTTATTTATTGTAAAAGGACGTTTCTCCCTCAAAGTGGGTTGTGATTACAAGGATCATAATAATGATCTTCGAATAAATAAATAAGGCATATGCAGGATTATGCTATGAATAATAGGTTGGAAAATCCATGACATTATAGCTATTAATGTGAACACTATGAAGCATTAGGTATTTTGATATAACATGTGTATCAAAATTACAAAATTCCTATTGGAAACTATATTATCACATCATGTATTGGAATTTTGGTTGCATTATAGCATGATTGTGATTGAATAAATTTGTAGTGTCTTGCCTTGGAATTATAGACATAATGGATTCTAAACATTGGAAAAAATAGTTGGACTAAGTATTTAGTGATGATATTCCCAATTATGTGTTAAAGAATTCCTAATATGTGGAAAGATTGTTTGAGACTATAACATACCGTATCTTAAAAGTGTATTCATGAGAAAAAAAGAATTTCTTGAATGTATTACTAGTAAAAGGCTTTAGTAAAACTTTAGTGAATCTAAGAGATCCACAAACTAGGTGAGTCTTTCATTTATCTTAATCAAGACTAGAGTTGTGAATATAAGACCTAGAACAAATTATGATTTTGAGATTGAAGCTATGTTGGGTCTTGCTTAGATTGTCTAATAGAAATGTATGTATTCTATCATTCATAACCAATACAATTTTATTGGATGGATTTCACTATGCACTATGTAGACCATCGCACTAGAGGGTCACCAATTTATGCAACCACCACAGGTTACAAGTGTGTTTGTTAGCAAGGATTTTGTGAAATTGGCAATCATTAGATTGACTTTTACATACCTAATTCTTTGATTATGCCAAGACACTAACATCCTATAAATATCCCAATTGGTAAGAGCTTGATATCATAATAACTCACATAATTGCCTACATATCTTATAAATCTCAATTTACATCATATTGTGTTTAGTTTTCTCTACTCTTTTATTTCATTGTTTTATTTTATTATATTATTTTCTCATGAACTAAGTTATGGTTATATTAGGGAAAAGAATAATCTAAATTGTACAAATATTATTAAATTATGACTATCTAATTTTTAATTCCATTACCTTTTGTCATTTCTATTAGCATATCCCAAAGTAAATATAGTGGTTCCAACTATTATAACATCAAACCAAGGATTTTGTGAAACTGATAATCACTAGATTGAAATTTCACACGCTTAATTATCCTATTATGTGAAGCCTAGTTGGTAGGAGCTTGATATTATAATCATTGACATCATTACCTATTTCATATACTTTAAATTTCAATGTGCAAACTGTGATGCTTAGTCTTTTTTGTTTTTTGTTTTATTTTATTATAATATTTTTTATGAACAAACTTGGGTTTAAGAGAAATCACAATATTATATTAAAAATATTTAAATTGTATAAAAAAATTTAAATTATGATGTCGATAAACATGTTTATTTTAGAATAGGGTTTCTAGATATTTAATTTAACTATCAATAATTGTTAGATAGATGACATGGTTTTAGCCACCATAGAATATTTTGGAATATTTTTAGTAATATACACAAATCAAATGTTGAGACTTATTTTCAAAGTAGTTATGCCATTTTTGGCCTTTTAATTAAATTGATTAATTAAATAAATGTCATATGAACAAGTGTCATATGAAATGAGTTACGGTTTTTTGGGCATGTCATATTAACCAACCTAGATCCACCTTAACTCTAGATTTATCAAGCACTGAGAGGGATCAAATATCTCAAGGTGCAAACCTTTTTTGAGTGCTAAACTTGAGGAAATTTTTGTACCAAAAGAGATTTAATCCCTCTTAGCACTTGATAGATCTAGAGATAATACAGATTTAGGTTATATATATATATATATATATATATATATCTTCTTCATTCCTTTAAATAGGCTACATTACATAAGAATACCATTGGAAAAACCATGGGTTTTCAAAAATGCCAACGATACATTTTATTTCTTGGCCGCGCGGTGTGGGATTGATGTCAACCTAGGATGTCTACTTAAGGAGTCAACCATGGAGTCAATTATGTTGGCATTGATGTCAACAAGCTTGGAGGATTTTCCATGATGATCATACACATGTTAATATGTTACTAAGGAGTGCCTAATGTTTGTAGAGGTTCCACATGTGTTTGAGAAGGATTGAAGGCAAATGGAAAAGTTTTCGGCAGAGAGGAGGTGATGTTCCCTCAGTTAGAGAAAATTTTCAAGGTTGATAAATAACACATAGCGAGGATCTCAGCAGCCTCACTGGGATCCCACACTATCCCCATTATGGTCATCTCTAGGGGTCAGTTCTATCCCAATGATGATTTCATGTAGGTGAATTTTTGAGTTCTTATGCATGCACATAAAATACCATGAGCATTTCCTAGAGTATTTTCCCATGGTTTTTCATGGTATAGAATTAATTTATGTTATTTTTCATTATAAAAGGTGATCAATTCAAATATAAATCTCTCATTGAATGAAGTTAGTGTTGGTTTAGTAAAGGTGAAAAATGTCAGAGTATGAATAGGAGTGTTTGCCTCTCCATATCTATATGTGATTATTGATTGATCACTTCAGATATTATATTTGTAGGAGGAAGCACCATGTTGAAGAGGTTGGTTCCTTTGTGAGAGTAATTCATTGTAGATCATTGAGAACATTGAGAGACATGTGAGAGGAGAGACATAGCTATAGTAGATCATTGGAGAAAAATAATTTTATCGCAAAATTTTATGTGCACACTTCCTCAAGTGTTTTATGCAGATTTATAAATGATTTTGATTGAAAATATCACTGTTACAATGGAGAATAGGATGTTACCATCTTTTCTATGGCACCTTTGTATTACTAACATTGTGTATGCAGGGGATCATAGCTAAGAAGATCATGCTTTATTATTTAGAGAGATTTTATATGGTTGTGAATCTATTGTATGTATTGTGTATGGCTGCTATTGTTGAGACATGGATGATTTTTGATGATCATACTATATTTTCTACTAATGGAATTGTGTTGAGAGTCTATATGCTAGATGTTTCATGTCTGGTATATTGTATATTAGATTTATCATTGTATTGTAGTTTATATGTATGTTGTTGATTGTGTTGAGATGATGTATTTATTATGGTTAAGATTGTGTTGGAGGGCATGTATTTAGTGTTTCAACTTTTTGTCAATGTGGGTCTAGTATGAAAATGGATGAAATGAGACTCACAAGTGTTTGTATTTAGATGTAGTGGGCCACAGTTTGAAAATAGATGAAATTAGGTCAATGTGGATTTGAAGGTTGGGGCTTTCAGCGTTGTTGGTAGAGGCTTATAGATGAGTCGTGGCTTATCAAGGGAGGTGTGGATTTCTTCTAGTGGAGGTTGGAGAAATTTCTTAGGAAGTAGAGGCATCCTTCCAATGGTGGTTGGAAAACTAGTGTAGGTGGTGCCCTTCAGTAGTTGGTGGCCTACATAGCTTTGGGAGTAGAGACTTCCTAGTGGGTGGTGGCTCACATTTCTTCTGAGTAGATAATTTCACACTAGTGGTGGCTAGTGCATGCATATGTATAGAACAATTTTATTAATAATAAAGAAGTAGAAGAAGAAAACAAGAGTGGTGGTTTTTCCAAGATGGGTTTCACACCTAATATCTAGTATCCCCTTGAGTGATTATTTTTATGTGTTTATCATTGATTCTCTCATTGTTTACATGTTTATGTGATGTTGATGGTTATATATTAATTTGTATTGTTGCCCCTATGTTTTAAATGCTTATGGTGTTTTCTGGCATAATGTTCTGCTAATGGATGAATGATCTGTTAATGTGAAAGATAAGTAAAAATAGGTTAAAAAGTGATTCATTAATACACTATTCACCGCCTCTCTTAGTAGTGTCAATTGTGAAAAATTATTTTATTTATTTTATTTTAATAAACATTAGTTATCCCCCCATGGTAGGTGCATCAATTCAGACCCTCTCCACCCACTTTGATATCGTGGATGCCCATAAAAATAGATGTTGCATCATGTAATCCATTAGGAAAATGGATGGCTTGAAAGTCACCTCGAAGGTTTGGAAAAATACATAATATAGGTTCCATTAGCATGCAAAGTACCATCTTGGTACCATGTTGTAGAAGTTAGACTCATGGTGGACAATGGAGGCACCCAAGGTTTACACCAGAATGATGGACACTAACCATAATTTGAACATCTCAGCTCATTCTTCCTAGGAAGTTAGCACCGCGAGAGTCATTTACCATGAGATTGATGGTACACAACATCATCACAACACCATCTCCAATTAATGCACTGCATTCCCTTAAAATGAATGGAATTCTCATACCATTGATTAAGTGAATTCCCTTGGTATTGGAAAAATTGAGTGATATTAGGCTCCATTTTTCTTATATCAATATTCTCAATACAATTTTGTTTCCTTTGCCTTGAATTGTGCTTGTTTGAATCATTCTATGGCTTCTCTAGTTTGTAGGTTCTATTTATTTGGAATGTACTCCAATTTGGTTTAGATTCCTTACCATCCTTGGTTTTCTATAGCTTTCCCCTCTTAGCCACCCCTAAACCCCTCACTTTCCCTCCACACAGTATATGTCATTAGCCTCTACACTTGTATCAATTCCCTACAAAAATTCCCCCTGCATTAATCCTCACCAGCCTCTGCTCTAACATAAACACCTCTCCTTCATCTCTACTTTTTCATCCCAACTCTCCAAATCCTTAGATTATTGTCTCTCTCATCCCCAAATGTTCCACTTGTTATCAATCCAGAACCTATATCAATATGAATCGTGAACAATTTGTAGTCCCTCACAAAGGAAGGGGAATAGGTCATCATTTAATCTCTTCTTTGACCCCAAACCATATGGCTTCCATAATAAACTTCCATCCCAAGCGTAGGATAGGGAATCCATGAATCGATATGAGAAATACATCCCTGAGCTTGTTCTCTAAGAAAATGAAAGAATTGAAGTTTTCATGCACTAGGAATTTCATTTCACTCCTAACCAACATGCCCAAACTAAGACCATAGAATGGATTCCTAATGAGGAAATACCACTTGCTCCAGATATTCATGTTACATGTAGGAAATTAACCTTTATTCGCACAAAAAAATTCTTATGGGGTGCTTCCTCACAAAGCAAAACCATGCTCCAGAGGAGAATGTACATAAATTGGTAGAGTTAGTAGAGAAATTGGATGGAATGGATCACAAAATCAACATTCTCCTCATTAAGTGAAATGATAACCCCTTTCCTTGGAGACCCCTAAGTCAGATAACTCAACTTAGTAGATTCCATGCAATCTCATTTTTTTCAGTTCTTTGTAGCCTATGTATTTTCTGTCTATGTTTTGATTCAATCAAGAAATATATTTATCTTTTTGTTTAATAGACGTTATCATTAGATGAGGTATTCATAACGTCAAGACTTTGAAGCTAAACCTATGATTTGGTTTCCCAGTGGGCAAGCCAGAGATTGACAATCATTGAATATGTATTTTTACAATTATAATACAAAGTTCCCTTATTAATAATAATAATAATATAATAATAATAATAATAAAATTTAACTATTAATTTTTTTTTTAATTTATTTTATGTCATTTGATCAAGTCAAATGTTTAAACATGCTAGGACATTACAACATCTCTTACATACTAGGTTGGAGAGAACCTCTCTACATAATAAGTCATGGTATTGTAACAAAATGTTTTACAAATTAAGAATCCCCACGAGAAAGTGGGGATTAATATCCATAGTTAAGAATTCTATTATATCCATGAAATAATTTTTCTAGGAAATCCACTGGAAGGGATCACTTCCTATTGGCTCAACCACAAAGCCAGAGTGTCATGAGAATTCACCAGTGGCCTTTCCATACCAAATGTACTTTAATCAAGGGGACTCAACCAATTGAGCTAACCCTTAGGGCTCATTAAGAATGTTATTACATATCTTTTAAATGTTTATTTTTGCAAGGATTTTTTTAAATGTATGTATGATTGACTTATATATTAATTACTTTTATAATTATTAATAATAATAATTTAAGATAAAGTTATAATTTGGTTTATTTTTATGATTTTTTTTAATTTTAACAACGTGAGATGTATCATGAAGTAAATGTTTTGATTCTTATTCACATTTACTATCCATTTAATTTATATCGGTACACAAGTATCTGTCCAATTTTTAATTGGATTACTTTTTATCACTTCTATCATATCCTAGAGTAAATATTGTATCTCAAACCACTATAACATCAAAACAACAATACATTGTCAATATTTATATTATACCATATTAACTCACATTATAACAAAGCCATCATCATTATATAACATTTATATGTCATTAACCTCCTCCTACCTCTCCTATTTTATTTTCCTTAATTTCAATCTACCTTTATTGGTCTTTGGTATTGTAACAAAGCCTATTTACAAATTAACAATATATGTGGTAAAGTGTAGATTAATCCCCATAGTTAAAAATGTTATTACACGTTTTTTAAATGTATGTATGATTAGCTTATATATTATTTATTTTTATAATTAACAATAACAATAATCGAAAATAAAGTTATAATTTAGTTTATTTTTATGACTTATAATTTCAAAAATGTAAGATTTATCATGAAGTAATTGTTTAGATGCCTAACCACATTTAACAACCATTCAATTTATATGGCTTGGCTAGTATCTATATAATTTATAACTGCATTAGTTTTTATCATTTCTATCATATCCAAAAGTAAATATTGCATTTTCAACTACTATAACATCAAAACAACAACGCATTGTCAATATCTTTTTATTATATCATATGATATAATATTATAAAAATCCCATTTTCATTATTGTTAATTTATCTTAGGTCTTGATTGTTCTTTGCTTTAAATAATTGCAATTCATCATTTACATCATATTCACCCCATAGCATTTAAACATCATAGCAAAAATAGAAATTATATAGAAAGAACAATGACATCAATCATGTAGTGGAACATAAATGAACCATAGAAGAAAATAATGCACATATAGAGACACTAGGATTGGTCAGAGACTAGGGAAAAAACCCACTAGGGGAAAACCTATAATTCTTCTTCTTCTTCTATTGTGTTTCATAAATTGATTAGCTCATATACAAAGTACATCATCATGATATACATATCGGGTCTCCTTGAGTTAAACCTAAATCAGTTCATAATTTCATTTTTGAACTGAATAATTATCATAACTTTACATCGACCATAGAGACAATGTTACTATTTTCATATCAATAATTTCATTTATTTCATGCTTATGTTGTCAATTATGTCATGATAATATTATTACTAGTGTCATGATCATGTTGTCATAATTGTTAAGATTATGAAATATACCTATGTTGCTTGAGATGCCTTACCAATATTGATTTATTATATACATATAACTAAAACGAACTGTATTGTAACCACATAGAACCATACATGTAAATGTAGAGGAACTAGACATATATAATTGCATGTAATGTAGAGGAACCATGTGAGTTAGTGTCAACTACATAACATGTTGAATTGTGTGCATACCAAACCATGTTATTGTGAGACGATCCCAAGGTCTAATGTTATAACTGAGAAATTCCCATTGAAAAGATGTATAAATTCCACTAGGAGGTGTTATACCAATTGTTAATGATGCTATTGAGTTGCAAGGAATATCTAAATTATTCCTCATATGCCCGTGATTGTAGATTAGGGAGTGAGATCATGAGCATACACTGTTGAGACTACGTATATTTTAGAGATTTTCCCTTGCGTCAAGGCTATATGTGATAATTTGTTGAGTATCAATGCCAAAGGATGAAAATATGCCATATATAAATTGTGTGATATTAATAGAGAGAAATTTAGTTACATCATTTTCATGCAGAGAGAAGAGAGTGTGGGACAAAAAGCGAGAACATATGATAGAGAGTGAGAAACTAGTGTGAATATGGTGACACAAGGAGCGAAGACTACTATGTAAATTGGAGATAAATCAGAGAGAGACAAAATATGAATATATAGACCTATAGCATGGTCTTGAGTGGAAGTCTTATAGGAAGAGCAAGAGAATTTGATTTAGGTAGAGCGATAGTAGACTTGTCATATAACATAATCCTTTGTGAAACCCAGAAGTGACACCTGAAATCTCAAAATCATAAAATCCATCGAATTATGTACTAAAGATGAATATCATAAGATATATATATATATATAATATATCTATATATATATATATAATATAATATATTATATATATATATATATATATATATATATATATATATATAATATATATATATATATATATATATATATATATATAGATATAATAGATAGATAGATAGATAGATAGATAGATAGTTGTTCTATGAGGTAAGATCTGACTTAACAATTTTAGGAATTTTAATTTTAATTCAAACAATTTTCCCTCCAATAATTGAAGATGACATGACTAATAACAATTTCTTTTGATCCCAAAAGGAATTAATTAATGTTTATTTATTAGGGAAATTCTCCTTGGCTACCAAATTTAACTCTCCCTCTCAATTAGGGATAAATTTGCATCTGTATACATAGTCTCATCTCATCTCTACTTCCTCTTGGAACAATCTCATCTTAGATGTCATGACACAATATAAAGAGGTAGGAAATTGCATCATCATTATATATCATGTTATAGAAGATGAAGAATGCACTATCAATGGTAGGCGAGATCAATCCTCAAACCCTATCTTTCAATCAAGTTTGATGACTTCCATCTTAACTATATCATCAAAACATCCATATCATCACATCTCATCTTAGTTTCCTTTGATCATTAGCAAAACAATCTCGATCTAATAGAGGAGAAACATGACAACATAGGGGAGCTCAAGCCACCACCCCCTATCCATTAAGGAGCCACTGCTACCACCTAGAATCACTACCAGTGGGGAGTCAAAGCTACCACCTAGGAATCATCTACCAGCGGGGAGATAATGCTACCACCTGGGAATCATCTAATAGTAGGGAGCTAATACTACTACCTAGGAATTATCTATCAATGGGGATCCAATGCTACTACCTGGGAATCTTTTGCTAATGGGGATCCAATGCTACTACCTGCGAGTCACCTTCCAGTGGGAAGCCAATGCTACCACATAGGAATTATCTGCCAATGGGGAGAAAATGCTACTACTCCAGAATGATCCGCCAATGGGGAACCATTTCTACTACCCAGGAATCATCGACTAACATGTTTCCAATTCTACTACATGGGAATGATATGTCGATCTTCCCAACATAACCCTTAAGAGTTAATGGTAGAACACCTGCATCCACAACCTTGGGAGGATTTACAAACTTACCCTACAAGGTAAGGATCATACATAACCTAAGGAACTTAGGGGAGATACACACTTACCTTGCAAGGTAAGCATAAAACATGCCCAATTCATCATCTCAACCCATTAGCCAGATGGGGAGGAATAATCCAACAAGCCCATCTTATGGGTAGCATGTATACTGGGGTTTACTCGGCAGGGGGAGATACACACGTAATGTGAGGTAAGGATTACATATTCCCTCAGATAACAATAGGGGAGATAAACACTTATTGTGAGGTAAGGATCAAAAACACATATTGTCTATGAGTTCCCTCAAACCCAGGAGCTCTTCGACTCATATTCTCACCCCGGGAGCTCAGATAGGGGAGGAGATCATAGCTCAGTGTCCTCAATCAACATGAATCCCTAACAACAAGGGTCACATCTATCAATCCATGTTGCTCTCTAAAGATCAAAAACATGTCGAAGTGTTTGTGACTAGTACCAGCGTTAACAACTTACTGAAAATTTCAATCACACTTCGTCATGGATTACCAAAAATAAAAATTCTCTATTTTCCTATTCATATAGGACATCAAGTGTTATATAAAAATATATATACTAAATAAAATAATACCATATTCATCCTTTCTCCCTCTCATATAAGGAAGCGGCAAGCCACAAGCCTAATCTTTTCATATACAAAAACATTATCTCAATCCTCGAAGATGCCTCTTGTCCCAACAAACCAACATGTCATGATTCTGATAGATATATTTTCCTTTAACAAGGAAGTGTTTTACTACACTCCTGTATGAGATGTGGCTCCTAAAACCACATGGTGTAAGCCAATCTTGTCAGCAAAGAATCGTTAGTTCATGAAATTAATAGGCAAAGACATATTTTTAACAATATCAGATGTTCAATAATAGATTACTTGTTTCATTCTACAACCATGAGACTTCCAATCATCCATTGTAAAATAGTAGGTGTTGGGATCTCATCAAGAGTCTCTCCCTCTAAATTGGAATCCCCTTCAATCATCATGAATCATGACATCAACCTAACTCTCATATTATCAACAAAATTGTTAGATAACAAAGTCAAACTATATCAGGTTCATACACACACACACACACACAGATATATATATATATATATATCATAGTCATGAAAAGTCACCATTAGTTGTTTCATTATCACATATGAACTTGTCATCAAACATCCATCAAAGGTTAATGGTCACATCATTAAAAATATCTCATCAATTTCCTAATGTCATCAAATGAGGGCATCGATGTTGTCATATTGTCAAATTTACCATGGTGTTAACACATCATAGCAGTTACAACTTATAAACAAGAAAAACAAATAGTCATTAAATCAATATTACAACCACATTATTTCCATCAAGGTTCCCATACTCATTATAGGCATTGACAATAATATCAAGTTACCACACATTAAAATCAAAGTTGCTGGTCTTATTTTGAAAAATCATATGACAGGTAATTGTTACTAGAAAGTGCACTGATACATTACATGTACAAGAAATCAAACTTACTTTCATATTCATGTGACTAGTATGCATGAATTAAGTAATTACAGAGGGTGATATTCTTTTCATACCTCAGGGCTTAAATTTCCATCTAACATTGCAGCTAAATCATAAGACTAAAAAACTATGGTATAGATACCTTACAATAATATTGAGATACCTTTAGCAACTTTTAGCACTTGTTTTCCATTGTCAGTTGTAGCTATCAACTTTTCTCTTCTTGCACCATTTAGCAACTAGATGATTCTTAAGAAGGATTTTCTTATCTTATCTTCATCAAGAATTTAGAAGTACTCAAATATTTATGCAGGACAAATAAGAAACAATAAGCATAATAAATATAATAATACTAATAAACATACAACAGTAGTGTCATAAAGAAACAACATAAATCTAGAAGATACTTATCTTTAACAAGAAGTGATAATATCTTCCTTGAACCAACCTTCAAGAATCGTTATTTTCCATCATCCATATGTCAATTTTTCCTTCAATATTTTCAATCGTCTTTAGGAGCATCTAGGCCCAACTGAGACTAGCTCACCTAGGGTTACACGAGAAAAACTAAACAAACAATATCGAAGATATATGCCCAACAGACAAATGCAATCCAGATAAGAGTTTCCAATCCTATAGTTAGTACTCAAATTCAGCGGTCAATAGTCAACATATATTAGGTCATAGGTACATGCATCTAATTACCATGAGTGTGGCTATATCTCTTGAGTCGTATGGAGAAGCCTATTAAGCATATAGCTACACCTGAAAAATTTTTGTTCCAACCTGATGACCATAGACAAAAATATTTTCCTCACATGTGATCTCAGACCCGATTGAGCTAATCATATATAGGCCCTTCTTCCAAGAATAATTCAGGGGTTTCTTCTAAACCTTAACCTAATGTTATGAATCAAGGATTTCTCCCAACCCCTAATCTCACATTGTTTATCAAACCCTAGTAGCGAGGATGCCTAGGGTTTCCTTCAAACCGTAGCATTATATTAGTTCTCTGCCATCTTTCTACCATCAACAGTGTCTTCACAACGGCAATGAATTTTCTTCAACCTATATTTGATCCCATGTTAATTTGTATTAGGGTTTAACTATTATATGCTTTAGATAATTGCAATTCAGATCATATTCACCCCATAGAATTTAAACATCATAGAAATAATAACAATTATATAGAAAGAACAATATCATCAATCACGCAGTGAAATATAGAGGAACGACATAAGAAAATCATGCACATATAAAGACACCTAGATTGTTTGGAGACCAAGGAAAAAGCCCACAATGGGAAAAATTGGAATTGTTCTTCTTCTTCTATTAGGCTTCATTAATTTATCAACTGAGATACAAAGTACATCATCATCATATACATATCAGGCCTCCTTGGGCTAAACGTAAATCAATTCACAATTTAATTTGTGAAATGAATAGTTATCATAACTTTACACTAGCCAATGAGACACTATTACCATTGTCATATCAATATTGTCATATTTTTCATGCTTATGCTATCAATTTTTCATTCCAATACTATTACTAGAATCATGATCAAGTTGTTATAACTATAAATATTATGAAATATACCTATGTTTCTTGAGATGCCTTACCAATATTGATTTATTATATACATAAAACTAAAAAGAATTGTATTGTAACCAGAGAGAACCATCCATGTAACTATAGAGGAACTAGATATATATAATTGTATGGAATGTAGAGGAACCATGTGAATTAGTGTCAACTATGTGGGATGTTGAACTATCCATATACCAAACCATGTAGATTGTGAGACGATGTGAATATAAAATGTTATGACTGAGAGATGTCGATTGAATAGGTGTAGAAATGCCATTAAGAGATGTTATACCAATCGTATAATGGTGTTAAAAAGGTGTGAGGAATATCTAAATTATTCCTTATGCACTAGTGATTGTAGATTGGGGAGCGAGATCATGAGCATACATTATTAGGACTATGTATATTGTAGAGACTCTGCCTTGCATTGAGACTTATATATCTTGATGGATCCAAGACTAATGTGATAAGTAGTTGATTCTCATTGCCAAAGGATGTAGAGATGCCATATATCAACTGTGAAATATCAATCGAGTGGAATTCCATTAGATCATTGTCATATAGAGAGTAGATAGCATGGGAAGAAAGTGAGAACATATGACAGAGAGTGAGACAACCAATGTGGATATGGTGGGGCAAAGAGTCAATAATAGTATGTCAATTTGAGTGAAATCAGAAAGAGATAGAATAATAATATATACAACTATATCATCAGCCTAGGCAGTAGTCCTATAGGAAGAGCAAGAGAATTTGATTGAGGTTGAGAGAGAGCATAATTTTCATATACCATAATCCTTTTTGAAAGACAAAAGTGACACCCGAAATCTCATAATCATAAAAGCCATTGAATTCTGTACTAAAGATCAATATCATAGGATATATATAGTTGATTATATGAGTGGAGAGTTGACTTAACCATTTAAGAATTTTAACTTTAATTCAAACAATTTTCCTTGCAATAATTAAAACTGGCATGACTAAGAATAATTTCTTTTTATCCCAAAAGGAATTTAATTAATATTTCTTTATTAGGGAATTTCTCCCTGGCTACCAAATTTAACAATTATATCAAAATTACTTTTCCTTAACCTCATCTTACCTCTCCTATTTATTTTTCCTTAACCTCCACCTACCTCTATTGACCCATTATATTGTAACAAATCCTATTTGCAAATTAAGAATCTCCATGGTAAAGTGGGGATTAATCCCCATAATTAAGAATGCTATTACATGGTTTTTAAATGTATATTTTTCCAAGGAATTTTTAAAATGTATGTATTATTAACTTATCTATATATATATTATATATATATATATTATATATATATATATATATAATATATAATATAAATAATATATATATATCAGATGTATATATATATAGTATATATATTTGTCATTCAATCTAATTTCATTAATTCCTCAAAACATTACACATATTTTTCAAAGATTTCCCTTCTCTCCTAGCCTCACTCCGACCAAATTTTTTGGCCATAAGAGATAAACAAAAACTGAAAGAAAAATGCCAAAAACTATAGCATGTCGATGTACCATAACCACATGTGCTCCAAAAGCATCAATAATACATACATAACCAACCAACATTAGAGATTACAAAGCATTAGAGAAATTTTGAGATCAAAAATGGGCCTCGAAATAAAAATGTACAACAAAAATTGAATTTATAGGAACTAATAGGATTCAATATGATGATGTCAACCATGGGGATGATCCACCATTTTTGGAGTAAAGAGGTAAAAAAGAAGAAAAAAAATATTTTTTCAACTCATATTTTCAACTTACTTCTCTACGATTTTACTCAAATTTTGAGTGGGAGCACTCGTTGTGTCAGGCCACACAGTAACCCCATTAGGCAAAAAATTGATTCGTATTACTCCATTAGGTAGGTCTTTGTTATATACAATAGAGAGTGACTGCTCAGTTCATCTCCCGATGACTATTCACATTCCTAATTTAATTATTTACATAAATTCACCCAATCATGAAGATTAGGTGTCAACATTCCCCCCTTAATCTGAAGGGATGTTGGTGAGTCCAAGCATCATTCATTCTGAATCGTTCAAGCTTTTCCCTTCCAAGCGCTTTGGTGAAGATGTCTGCAATTTTCTCATTTGTGGAACAATGATGGAGATGGATTGTTTTGGCCTCAACATGATGTCGAATCAGATGATATTTAGTATTGTTGTGCTTTTTTCGATCATGGAGCTTTGGGTTCTTGGCCAACTTTATTGCAGAGGTGTTGTCAATCATGAGTGGATTATATTGTACTTGTTTTACTTGCAAATATTCAAGAATTTTCCTAAGCCACACAATTTCTTTTGTTGCTTCAGCTGCTGCCACGTATTCTTCTTCTGTTGTGGAATCTGCTCGAACTGATTGTTTGCATGTTCTCTAGGAGACAGCTCCTGATCCAAGACTCATAGCATATCCTGAAGTAGATAACCCAGTTTCTTTGTCTCCATCGACGTCTAAATCAGAATATCCGATCAAGCTAAAGTTATCCACCTGTGTGTACTTGATTCCAAAGTATTGAGTTCCCTTCAAGTACTTTAGAACTCCTTTTGTAGCATACCAATGTCCCTCACAAGGCTTTTGCATAAACCTAGAGAGGATTCCAATAGCAAATGAAATGTCTGGTCTGGTAGTAGTTAGGTAGTTGAGACTTCCTACAAGTTGTCTATACTTTGTTGCATTCTCAAATTCCTTTCCTTCAATAGATGTGAGCTTTAAGTTTTGTTCCATTGGAGTAGTAAGAGGATTGCACTCTGTCATGCCAAATCTGTTTAACAAATCTCCAATGTATTTCTTTTGAGAAAGAAATATAGACTTTGGATGTTGGGTTACTTCAATGCCAAGATAGTAATGAACATAGCCCAAATCAGTCATTTCAAAACTTTTCCCCAATTCCTTCTTTATGGATGCAATGTAGCTTTCATTGTTCCCTGTCATTAAAACATCATCTACATATACCAGAAGATATACAACTGTTTTGCCAACTTTCTTGACAAATAAAGTTGCATCATCAAGATCAAAATGATTGAAGTTGAGTTTCAGAAGATGCTCAGCTAGCTTTTCATACCAGGCTCGTGGTGCTTGTTTGAGGCCATACAAGGACTTCACAAGTCTGCATACTTTATGTTCATGCCCCTTTGTAGCAAATCCTTCAGACTGGGACATAAAAACATTCTCTTTTAGATCTCCTTTCAAGAAGGTAGTTTTTACATCCATTTGATGGACTTTCCAACCGTTCTAAGCTGCTAGTGCAAAGAGTGTCCGGATGGTGGCCCATTTTGCTGTGGGGGCAAAAGTTTCCTCATAATCGACCCCTTCCTTCTATGAAAAACCTTTTTCCACAAGCTAGCTTTGTGCTTGTCAAATGAGCCAATCAAATTTATACTTGTTCTTGTAGATCCACTTGCAGCCAATTGGTTTGGTTCCTAATGGAGGATCGACTAGATTCCATGTGCCATTATTTATCAAGGAATCATACTCCTTTTGCATTGCTTCTTTGCATTCATTATGAGAAGTAGCTTCTTTGAAGGAAGTTTGTTCAAAATCTATAGAAATATTCAATTCACAATCATAAGAAACATCCATAT
>APFE030069599.1:0-11292 GCA_000404065.3 Pinus taeda | reverse complement strand
ACACATCTTCCGTATATGCCCAGTTTCCGTATATGCCCACATCTTCCGTATATGCGCACATCTTCCGTATATGCCCAGTTTCCGTATATGCCTACATCTTCCGTATATGCACACATCTTCCGTATATGCCCAGTTTCCGTATATGCGCACATCTTCCGTATATGCCCAGTTTCCGTATATGCCTACATCTTCCGTACATGCCCAGTTTCCGTATATGCCCACATCTTCCGTATATGCGCACATCTTCCGTATATGCCCAGTTTCCGTATATGCCCACATCTTCCGTATATGCGCACATCTTTCGTATATGCCCAGTTTGGGCATATGCGCACATCTTCCGTATATGCCCACATCTTCCGTATATGCGCACATCTTCCATATATGCCTAGTTTCCGTATATGCCTACATCTTCCGTATATGCGCACATCTTCCGTATATGCCCAGTTTCCGTATATGTGCACATCTTCTGTATATGCGCAGTTTCCGTATATGCGCACATCTTCCATATATGCGCACATCTTCCATATATGTCCAGTTTCCGTATATGCGCACATCTTCCGTATATGCCCAGTTTCCGTATATGCCTACATCTTCCGTACATGCCCAGTTTCCGTATATGCCCACATCTTCCGTATATGCGCACATCTTCCGTATATGCCCAGTTTCTGTATATGCCCACATCTTCCGTATATGCCCAGTTTCCGTATATGTGCACATCTTCCGTATCTGCCCAGTTTCTGTATATGCCCACATCGTTCGTATATGCGCACATCTTCCGTATATGCCCAGTTCCCGTATATGCACACATCTTCCGTATATGCCCAGTTTCCGTATATGTCCAGTTTCCGTATATGCCCACATCTTTTGTATATGTCCAGTTTCCGTATATGCCCACATCTTCCGTATATGCGCACATCTTCCGTATATGCCCAGTTTCCATATATGCCTACATCTTTTGTATATATGCACATCTTCCGTATATGACCAGTTTCCGTATATGCGCAAATCTTCCGTATATGCCCACATATTGCGTATATGCCTAGTTTCCGTATATGCCCACATCTTCCGTATATGCGCACATCTTCCGTATATGCCCAGTTTGGGCATATGCGCACATCTTCCGTATATGCCCAGTTTCTGTATATGCACACATCTTCGTATATGCCCAGTTTCCGTATATGCCCCATCTTCCGTATATGCCCAGTTTCTGTATATGCCCACATCTTCCGTATATGCGCACATCTTCCGTAATGCCCAGTTTTCGTAATGCGCATATCTTCCGTATATGTGCACATCTTCCGTATATGCCAGTTTCCATTTGCCACTCTCCGTATATGCGCACATTCCATATTGCCCAGTTCCATATATGCCCCCATCTTCCGTATATGCGCACATCTTCCGTATATGCGCACATCTTCCGTATATGCCCAGTTTCTGTATATGCCCACATCTTTCGTATATGCGCACATCTTCCGAGGTTGGCTTTGTGCACGTTCGTGCAGCTCGTTTGCCCGGGTCTCCCTTGTTGGTTCGTTTCGGTCGTTCAGGCGCACATGCAAAATCATTCGGGCGGGTTGTTTGAGGGCGCCCGTGTAAACTCGTTCGGGCGGGTCGTTCGGGTGGGTCGTTCGGGCGAGTCGTTCGGGCGGGTTGTTCGGGCTTGTCAAAAATGCTAAGTTGTGACCCGAGGTTGGCTTTGTGCACGTTCGTGTAGCTCGTTTGCCCGGGTCTCCCTTGTCGATTCGTTTCGGTCGTTCGGGCGCACATGCAAAATCGTTCGGGCGGGTCGTTTGATGGCGCCCATGGAAACTCATTCGGGCGGGTCGTTTGGGCGGGTCGTTCAGGCGCACATGCAAAATCATTCGGGCGGGTTGTTTGAGGGCGCCCGTGTAAACTCGTTCGGGCGGGTCGTTCGGGTGGGTCGTTCGGGCGAGTCGTTCGGGCGGGTCGTTCGGGCGAGTCAAAAATGCTAAGTTGTGACCCGAGGTTGGCTTTGTGCATGTTCGTGCAGCTCGTTTGCCCGGGTCTCCCTTGTCGGTACGTTTCGGTCGTTCGGGCGCACATGCAAAATTGTTCGGGCAGGTTACGACCTACACTAAGATTTCCAAATATCAACTAAACATATTTGTGAATAGAATTGAGAAAATTCTAGAAGCCATGCTATATCCTACCATATGAAGATACAAAATCTTGGCCCTTGTTGATCATAGACTTATTGGGCAACTCACTAGGATTTGGCTCTTTCACAAAATTATGAAAACTTGTTTGAAGAATACCTATAAGCCTCATATCAAAAGACACAATGTTGTTGATCTCGTTTCCCGTCAACGATAAATGTCAACATCCTAGGGACTTTTATATATTCTATGGTGTTTTTATAGAGGTGATACTCCTCTTTCACACACTCACATTTTCTGATTAACTCAAAAATGTGGAATTAAACATTCAACATATTCACCTTTGAGTGGACCATGTGATTTTAAAGAAAATAAATAAAAACAAAAAGAAGTAAATACTATCTAATTAAGTCATTCCATGGCACATATCCATTCACATATCATGAGGGAGACACATTTGAAACAAATACATAGACAAAAAATAAAGAAATGGTCCAAATATTTTAAAGAGCTCTAAAATGATTTCATTCAATATCATAAACAATCATAGGAGAACATTCATGAGATTTCAATGCTTAATTAAAAGTATACGAAACCACAAATTCCATGCGCTCTTGGAAATAGCTCTCTATAAGAGTCAAAAAGATATTACAAACTTTAAGTTCAAATAGAGCAAGTGTGTAAAGTACTCTACAAAATTCCTAATACTTAAATGTAAATTGAATGCATTCATCCTTAAGGGACTAGAATGGAACTCGAATGGGACTCTTGAGGAACAATAAATGGTATATATTAAGCTAGAAGAAAGCAAAAGGAATGCAGACAGAATTACAAATGTATAACAAACTTTACAAAGTTGGATGATTTAAGACTAGGGAGAAATAAATGGGAATTGCTTCAAATAAAATATAGAACACTCACAAAATTGCAGAAGGATGACCGACTTAATGAATTATCTATCCCTTATAGCATCAAATGTTGGAGTATACATTAGTCTTTGCATATTTGTTAATCTAACCAATGGGGAAGTTATTCAGGATTAACAATTTCATTTAAATATTTTCTAAGCCATTCTTTAATATAATCCATAGGAAGGACGATTATGTCGTGTCTTACATCTAATGCAAAAGTATGCTCATATGTTTCTTTTGTATTTGAACATAATTGATTGATGACTGATAGTTGGTCTTCATTCTCATTATTATATGTAACTAACCATTTTTTTATTTCTTCCTTCAAAGAATTTGTTAAGTTGTCGAACTCATTACCCCATAATGTCTTAATAACTTCCAATTCTTGTAGCACATCTTTTGGAACTAACATGGAGTCTGTAATCATTCTTGACCCTTGAATATCTTCAACAACTTTAATACATTTAAAGAAACTATTGCTTCGTTAGTCATTAATCTTTGTACACTCAAAAATAGCATCCTTTAACATTTTGATTCTAGCATATAATCTTGCCTTTATCTATTTTATTTGCTCCCCATTTGAAATCCCTTGTTGGGTTTTTTGAAAGTCATTAAGGGTAGAAATTCTAGTAATAAATATCATTAAATCACTATGAGCAAAGTGTTAATCATGTTCCAAGTCCTTTAGCAAATAATTTGTAAAAGAAGAAATCTTTGAGAGAGCTTTCTTAAATTTAGAAATAGCTCCCATGCGTGTTCAGTAACTATTAGTCACATATTGATATTGTCTATGACTTAAGTCCTAATTCCATTCAATGGTTTTATTGCATTCATAATTCTATTTAGTGTATTAAGCGTGATTGTTGGTACAAGTTCTAGGTTTGGGATAGCTAAAGGGTGCATAAATGAAGGTCTATGGCTGAGAGCTTCTTCAAGTTCATTGATCTTCCTCTTTAATCACATGTTCTCAATTTCTTGCACTATGTCAAAATGTGTAAGCGTGTCCCTTTTAGCCATATGTAATTTAAGAAGTCTAGTAGGTCCAACTCCTAAGACATCTACTTTCGACTTTCATTTCTTTGTCACCTTCTTGTTCCTAATATGCACCTTCTCAATTTGTAACTTCATACTAGCCTTATCATAATGAGTATTATGCATAGTAATAATTGTTCTTCAAAAATGGTTGGCTCCTATATAGTTAATTATTCTACTATTCTTTGAATTTCTACTAGACATAGTGCTACCCAATCGAGGACTACAATAATATTTACTTTCATGTCGGTGAGCCCTTCTGCTTGTTTTGACTATTTCTTACTAGAACTTATATTACTTCTTGATGAGGTAACCATGGTATGGGATTTATCCAAACTACCATGATGGGGTGGTTCTTCACCATCATCTCCATTAGAGCATCATTCATTACTCTCTCCACAGGTTATAATTATCTCTTTTTCTTAGGGCCTAGGGAGGGACTCCGACGAGTCTGTGGGGCTTATAAGGGTTATACACTTGTAGGGTTCTTCCCTCTTTCCTTGATTTTGGTATTCTATTCTAAAGTGGAATTAACTTTTGTGATTAAATCATCATTTATTCTCTTGGAAGAATTTTCTTGTAAAATTCGAGTTCTTCACACTAATTAAGACAAGGAATGACTTTTGATTTTATAAATTCGAGTTCATCTCATCATTATAATATCTTAGTTTTATTCTTCCTCATATTTCTTTATCACGACAAAACTTTTCATTAAATATTATGTCATTTTAGCTTGAGCAAAAAGTGACTTTGAATAAAGTGAAAAATAATTTTAAGAAACCTCTTACTTTCATAATACTTATCCATATATATAATATACATAATCATATCCATAATTTTAATAACAAAAAAAACTTGTTTAGTTTTATAATAAAATAAGATTTATTAAATATTAATATTTTAAATATTAATTTTTATATTAATCAAAAAGTATTTATTATATTTTTTCCAACCCATGGCTTAAATATAATTTACAAAAAATTAAATAAACTTTCTATAAAAATATTTTATTAATTAAAAATAAATAATATACAAAATTTCTAAATAAACTTTTTATAAAAAAATTATAACTTTTATACCTTCACTTTATTATTTAAAAATAAATTTAAAGTAGGAACTATATCTCAACTAATAACAACATCTTTTAATTGTAATTCTTATATTTTAGTTTTTGGAAAGAATTAATATTTAACGTAATTAATCATTATTTATAAGTGAGTTAGGGGATAGTTTCAGTCTTATCAAATATTATGAATTCTAAATAATTGAATTTATTTGTAACGATGATGTAATGATGCTAAGATTAAGATTATTTGGAACAAAACTTCCGTTATAACCTTGGACATTGATATTGTTTGTTTTTATGGCCAAGATAAGAGATATTTTTGGAACAAAACTCGCATTATAACCTTGGGATATTGATACTATTTGTTTTAAGGAGAATCCTACCTCGATAACAAACCCACAACTAATGATCCTCTAAACTTTAGGTTTTGTTTTTTGTTTTTTCTTTTGGTTGAAGTAGTTCTATTAAATGCAAGGAGAAAATAACAATAACGCAGAGATAATTTTCATTATTTTATTAATGGTTTTTTTTAGTACATTAAAGTTGTAACTAAAATTAGATGTTGGCATTTTAAAGACATACTTAGCACCTGGAAACAATTTTTGGAAAAAAAAATGATGTATTAAAAAGTCTAAAAAATACAGAGATTACATATATTGAAACTGTCCTTGTAGCCCCTTTATAGATAAAACAATGGCTAAAGTTATATTATTGTAGCCTAAGTCATTTAAACTTGCTGGAATGTTTAGCCTTCAAAGTAGCAAACCTAGTGGGTTTAGTGAGAGCAATGCTAGTTGAGCATATATGCTCTATGTATTGTTTGCGTGACTTGAACCCACGTGCTTTCAAGTCCTTTGGCGTGATTTTGGTCCTTTTAACCATAGCATCAACATTTATCTTTTTTGTTTTCTGTGGAAATTAAAACATTATCAATAAATATCAAAATCCACATAGATATAATGAAAATATGCTGACCATGTAACGAATATGAAAAGACATTTCATTGACTAGCTATCAATAAATATCAAAATCTATATAGATATAATGAGAATATGGTGAACATGTAAGGAATATGAAAAGAAAATGCATTAACTAGTCATAAAAAAATACGTCAATGTTATTATGAGCTAAGATATGTAGTATATAACTTACCTCTCCTAATTTATCTTGAAGTCTAGGTGAATGCCGCAATGGTTGAGGAGAATGTGATTTTTGCTGAGTATCATGTCCACCATCATACATGTGCAAAGGTGTTTTAGGAGATGTATATTCATTACTCTGAACATTAGATTATACATAGATATAAGTATGTGAATAAAAAAGAATTAAATGTAAAAATATGATAAAATTATAAGAGTATAAATAAATATAGTCTTACCTTGCATTGTGACATTGTGATTTTAGTCTGATTTTAGTTTAACGATTATGTTTTTTTCTTTGGAATTTCTTGAAAGAAAAAAATTGCAAGGATTTTAGTAAATCTAAATAAAAATTATGTGTACTGCAAATTTTTGACAGTGTTAAATTTATTTCTATTCTAAAAATATAATTCAAACACTGTATTTACAAAAATAAAATTTTTGAGATTTTTACCCAAATCCACAATTCACTATAATAATAACATGTTTAGATCTTTGTGGGATATACTCCAGACAATCGAAAGGTGAAAACAGAAATAAATTTTAGATTCCATGGATTAGTTCTGTTTTGTGATTAAATTTCCTGTGAAATTATATTTTTAAGAGTATTGAGTTGATTTTGAAAATGGACAGCTTCCGTCTCAACACCAGCTATTGTTTGCATCTCGCTGGGTTTAGTTTTATTAGTATGTATGATCATTATAGCTCTCTACCGTTCAAATCAGCCTAAGCCATTTACTAAAGGGGATGCGAACAAAATGGGTCAAGGTATTATTTCTCTGGATCATATCATGGATTTAGGAATTATATCAACATCAATATGTGTCGTTTGTTTAAAAAATGCTTTGATGTCCTGACCAGGTTCTCCAAGGTTAGTAATATTGCACATGGACATGGCCCTTCTCATGTATGATGACATAATGCGATTGACAGAAAATTTGAATGAGAAATATATAATTGGTTATGGGGCTACAAGCACAGTTTATAAATGTATTCTCAAGAATTGTAAGACAATTGCTATAAAAAGACTATACACACACCATCCACAAAGTTTGCGGGAATTCGAAACTGAGTTAGAGACTGTTGGAAGCATTAAGCATCGGAATCTTGTGAGTTTGCATGGTTATTCCCTTTCTCCACATGGCAATTTGTTGTTCTACGACTACATGGTGAATGGAAGTCTGTTTGACATCTTACATGGTGAGTGAAATGGATGGCAAAAACTATCAAAAAATTTACATGTATAATGGTCATATATAGGTTTTAACAGAAAAGATTGTAACCAACCTTTCATATATAGTGAATGTTTGCTAATGGCCAACTTAGAGAATCTAAGTAGTGCTAACCTTGCAAACCGCTGCTCTCGATAACCAGTGGCCAGGTGCTCCAGGTCTGGTCTGTTCTGTTCGCCGAATTGAACTGCAGATAATGTTCTCTCCTGTTCGCCGAATTGAATTGCAGATAATGTTCTCTCTGCAGATAATTGAAGGTCGGAGGAGGTTGGTGAGCTCTCCCGTCCGGCATTAATCCTTGTCTGAATGGAGGCCACGCGCTATGGATTCGGCGGATCAATACTTCATCGGCGCCATACTTCATCAATACGATTTGACCGGAACTGCAAGGTTGGCGGTGGGCAGGGTCGCTGGGGGCTTTTCGCTGGGCAGCTGGAAAGGTATGGTCCATGCCGTCGCCGAGCTCTGTGAGACTCTGACAGAGGTACCCTCTATAGCATTAACTTTGCTATGGAGGTGGAATACCTTTCCGGCTGCCCAGCGAAAAGCCCCCGGCGACCCTGCCCGCCGCCAACCTTGCAGTTCCGGTCACATCGTATTGATGAAGTACGGCGCCTTGGCTTCTCTACATCATAGAGCGAGTACATCTCTACGGAGGAGCAGACGGTATTGACTGTAATGTTCCACTATTGGGTCTAGTGGCTTTCAATGGTGTATGTATGGATGGAACTTTCACTTAATACATATAATAAAGACAACACATTTTCATGCATATGTTGTTATTGTAGTTCAACTATTCTGGTTACTTTAGCAATGTATGTTATTTACCTTACACATTTGTGTATGAACTATTTTGTACGCAATTGTATGAATCTTGTTTGTTTGAATCACCTTCTCTCCTAGTTGCATAAGATGGACTCTACTCTTGTTCCAATCCACTAGAATAGGGGTGACAGAGCATTTTTATCCAATAAAACAATTCTCTAGTAATAGAAAAAAATTGCATAGGTCTAAAAATTCTTTTATAGCTATGCTAACCTTTATTCAAAAATATGCACCTCCTCCTTCAAGTGTTGATTTTCCTCTTTAATCTCTACATTGATGGCCAGTGTATCTTCCAATCCCTCTCTCTTCCACATTGACTTTGCTTTCTCCTTGAGTACTAACAGCTTTATCAAGGTCAAAGATTCAAATACTTTGATTGGTATGACTTGTGAATGTGGTACTTATGGCCCTCACACCTCACCAACTTGGATCTTCTACAAATATTAAATTTTGTGCCTATTTAAGGAATTATGTAGAAATCTTTACATGAATTCCAAGGTTCCTATTCTCTTTGCATGAATGACATGGCATAGCACATATAGAAACTTGTATTCTATTTTTTCTTCGAGTTCTTAGTTTTGTGACTATAATATTAATATGGACTCCCAACCAAATCAACATTGATGCTAGATGCATAACGTACAAACCAATAGACAAATTCTATCATCAATGAAAATAAATAGTGCAACTCATCAAAATTCAGTTGGATTGTTTGCAATTTTATTTACTAACTAAGATTAGTTTCTTCTAACATTTATTCTTTGATTTGGTTTCAATTATGTGTCCATTCCTAATACCTCAAGGTTGATTTCATCAACTACATAACTCTAAATAAACTCACCACAAGCATAGTAATACTACCATGCATATAAAGTCAACTAACATGATACTACTATGATTTTTGTTCCCACAACACTGGTTATCATTAACTAGATGATAAACAATAATGATTGACATGGCTCAATATAGTACTTCTAATTTAATGGTTAAAACATGGCTCAATCTAACACTTCTAATGTCAATGATCAAATGAATGAACCGCCATGGCTATTGTGAAATTAGACAAAAAAATTCAAATTAAGTTCTCTTCCAATTGAAACTCATAACCATATTTAATTTAAGTACATAAAGACAGTGAAAACAATTCCCATTACCACTCTATCAAAAACATAAAGATAACTAGGCATTTATTTAGAAGTGGAAAATAAGTCTCAAAACATATTTTTGAAAGTATAAAATAATCATAAAATCAATGTTTACCTTAAAGAATAAGTGTAGTTTGATGATTAAAAACATATATTCTAAAAGCATACATATAGATATAATTATGTGAATACTAATTGGCTTAATGTTACTAACAGTTATTTTAGTTTATTTTTGTGTGGTAGAAATCAAGTGATACAATTTTAGACAAGATTTTAATTTGTTGTTGATTAAAATAAGTTTCCAAATACATAAATAAATCCAAACCCATTGAAAAATCTTTAAGCCATTCCTATTATACAAATAAAAAAATATCAAATTACTAAATCTCTATGAAATTTTATACATGTTACAATACTCAAATAAAATCTCTATCAATTTTCATACTAAATTGGTAGAAAATTACTAAATTGATAAAATAAACACAATCATACCAAACGTATAGAAAAATATCAAACTCATAAAAAGCACAATCATACCAATACCAAACCTGTAGAAAATTACCAAACTCATAAAAAAATACAATCTTAAATTAAAATATACCGTGACAATCTGCAACCATTTGTATGTCTTGGATTTAAATATATAACTATATGTAACTATTATTGTGATAAAAAAATCACAATCATAGATTACAATATACTGTGACAATTTGCAACCATTGGTATGTCTTGGACTTAAATATATAAATATATGCAACTATTGTTCTGATGTCATTTTGTAGAGTATTTTTTTCAGTACTAAAAAAGATATATTATATTATATAATTAAATTTCAGCATATGCACAATATTTGCCAAGTATTCCATCATACAAATCATCTGGGTATGCATATCCAACATCCCATCCAAATAATGTCACAGCAAACATATTACGGAAATAATGTCACAGTCCATAAACCTAGATCTGTTCCAGAATAAACATAAAAATCTGTTCAGGATAGAGATAAAAAGACATAGATAATTACAACAAAATTAAACAGATGCCTATTAAACAAATTTGGGCTCATAACGTAGATCGTGACAGTGGTAGAACCAAAAATCTCAATGGCACTAATATGAACCACTTAAACAGATTTCTCAGTCGACACTCAAACAGATTGCTCAGTTGAGACGAGAAGACTTGAGGGAAATCTTCGCCGAGATTTGTTTTTGCTAATATCAACAAAAATAAGTTGCTCAACAAAAATGGACTGATAGTCCTTAGAATATTTGTACAATGCATCTAACAGAGTATATTATTCTAAAATACATGAGTTCTAACAATATGTTACAAAAGTATCTCAATCACCTAAATTGTAATCATGAATCGTTCCTTGGGATCACAAATTTGGAAAAACGATGTTCTCAGTCTAGCGATTCTTCTCTGCTTTCTACCATCTGGCTTGATCGATTGTCTGATGAGTATTATCTCTAGGCAGGCAGGTGTTCTGGCTTGTTTCTGTCAAATCGATTGTTTGATGATCATTATCTCTACGCAGGCAGGCGTTTTGGGCTGCAATGCTTTGCCTGTAATTACAAAGAAGCGCAGTCATGGTTTTGATAGGACTGTGTTCTGGCATAGACAACAGTATGCAGTCCTTTCATGGCCGATTTATCTAAGCCATTACTGTGAGGCACTTCCTCTGCAACGTCCCCTGAAGACCTCGCTGCAATCATCTGACAGCAGCGAAGTGCCATTTAACAATAAAATTTATACAGAGTGCGAATACCTTTAGATAAATCAACAGGTACTGACGCTGTGTTGTCCGCGCTTCTATTAGAATTGG
>APFE030069589.1:151424-170338 GCA_000404065.3 Pinus taeda | reverse complement strand
TTTTTTCCCATAATAATAATTTCAAAACATCATTTTCCAATATTTTTATTTTTATTTTTATTTCTACTTTTATTACTTTTTAATTTGACCTATACTTATTTTTGTCTTTTTGTATGTCTTTTTTTTCTCTATTTTCAATTCCAAATCCATTAATCATATATTTTTTAATGTTAATTTTTAATTTGAATTTATTTTCTTCCCTTAATATTTCTAGAATTTTCTTTCACTGAAGCAGCAACTATAAAATAAAACTTCTTTTTCAATGAATATATTTAAATTAGTAAAAAAAAATTAGTTTTTAAAATCTTATCAGCTTTTCTTTCCTAATTTTACTAAGAAAGTTTCTTCAACTATAAAATAAAACTTCCTTTTCAATGAATATATTTAAATTAGTAAAAGAAAATTAGTTTTTAAAATCTTATGAGCTTTTCTTTTAAGAAAGTTTTAATGATATATAGTTACTAATTTTTAGGAACTCATGGGTATTTATTTTCTAACATTGTTAAATTTGTTTTACTTAAACATAGTCTTTATAATTCATGCCTCCAAGGTATATCAAGAATTCAAGAAATTAATGTTATTACAAGAAATTGAATTCAAGAATTCAAGAATTTCTGGTTTTTTCTCTTTGTCTCTATGTGATTTATTTTAGGAGAATCAGATTTGAAGGTGCATAGTTTGGGGCATGGGATCCAATAATTGGTTTGTTAAGGTAATTTGAGATTCTTTAGTCAAAGCAAACAGAGAATATTGGTCTACCATGCAAAAAGTTAATGTATGAATTTTGTTAAATTGCTTTAATATACAAAAAATTTATTCTTGGTTTTATTGAAAGTGAATGTGTCAAATATACCAAATTTAATAATAAATCAAAAATCATAACCAAACAAATACTATCTAGTGATGTATTTTATTTATTTAAATATTTAAATTTTTAATTGAAAAAATTTAAATTTATTTTTTATGTTATGTAATATTGTAGGAACTAAGTATTTTGATGAGAAACTAAGTGTTTTGATATCTATCTATGGTTACTAGAGATATAAATTATATAATTGTACTAGTTATAATTACTTGATAAATTAATAGTAAAAAAATATTATTGTATATTAGTCATAAATATCGTTTAACTCGTTTTTACAATTCAATTTAAAAATTAATTTAATACTGAAACACAAATTATAGATCATCCCAATTCCATTTTTGTTCTGTAAAAGAAAGAAGTCGTATATGAAACAAGACGACATTTGAGAGATAACAATAAAAGTTTTGTTTCATATTCCTCGCCTTCACTACCACAAATACAATTGCATTCAACTCTATGAAGACATTTGAGAGATAACAATAAAAGTTTTTTTTCATATTCCTCGCCTTCACTGCCACAAACACAATTGCATTCAACTCGATATCAATCATGTACGATGCCCATAAACTTTGTAGGAGACAAATGGTTGTAAAAGACATCATTTTAGTACACCATTTCCAATTTCATTCTTATTTTCTTATGAAAAATTTAATTGATAAAACTCACAAGCTCACAATATCAAATACTAACTACGGCCTAGCACGTATTTTTTATGAAAAACATTCATTTTTTTTTTTTACCATAAAAAAAAATATTTACCAAAAAAAGTAGCAGCAGTAAAGAGTAAAGGTCGTGATTCACTCAATGATCTTCTCCAGAGGATGAGCGGTTGGGTGAGGTACATCATCATCTGGTTGGGTGAGATATTTTTAGAAGCTTGCAATAGTAATATTTCTAAAAGCCTATAGTGCTAGTTCCTCCGACGTTTTAGAGATGAATAAAAAGCCTTGTTTGATTTATGAAAGTTGTTTTATCTATATATATTTCAAATTAATTTAATTTATTTTATTGAGTAGATTACCCTGAAAGATATGGTGCAGTGACATGTGGAGTGAAATTTTAAACCAAAAAATAATAATCATAAAACATAAAAATAAAATAATAGATATGGTTAACTAATTTTGTATATTTTATTTTGTTTTTATTAATAAAATATAATAATTTTTTTTAATCTAAATATTTGTTACATTATTTAAAAAATATAAATTAAATAATGATAATCATATTTATAGATTATGAATTTTTATATTTCACATTAAATTTAATTAGTTAATAAAGTATGTATAAAATTGTTTTACTTAAAATAAAAATAATGATGATATTTTAAACCATGTCAATTGTCAAAATATCCATAATTGTGAATTTGTTGAAAAGCATATAAAACACTAATTCTTTAACAAAAAATTATTTTCTGTCCTCCATGAATGCTATGTTACAAATTAAAATTAAAACATTTATAAATATTATAAAAGTGAATTATCAAATTATAAAAAAACACTGTAAATATCATGTATAGTGTCACATATATGTATAACATTATGTGATTTCTAATAAAATAAACTAAAAGTATAAACCCACCACATTATTGTGTATATATAATATTATTATTATTATTAAAAAAATAAGATTCTTAACAGTAGAGATTCACCTACATTCACCCACTTTATTATAGAAATTCTAAATATGTAAATAGGCTTTCTTACAATATCATGGCTTATCAATAATAAATGCTCAAAAAGCCAAAACTCAATCCATATGACACTTTTTCATATCACATTTTTCTTAATTAATGAATTTAATTAAAAAGATAAAAAATCTATAACTTCAATGTAAAAAATATCAACCTTCAATTTGTGTATACTATTAAGAATATTTTAGAATAATTTATGTAGATTAAATCTCTACCATCCACTCAATAATTATGGATAATTAAATTAAAATTCTCAGAAGGTCTATTATGAAATAAATAGTTCTATCAGCCTAATAACGAGAATGTTTATAATGATATGAAATTGTAATTTATATAAATACATATAATTTTGGATCTCCCACCTATCTACAGTAATCAAATCTGTAAATATTTTCTCAAGTTTTACAAGATTTATATCTATTATATTTTATCCCTCTTAAAGGATGATAAAAATAAATCTATATTAATCTAGTAATTTTTTTACAAATAATTTTAAAATAATCAAATCAACACTAAACACTAGCTCAATTATGTAAGTTACATGGTTAGTAAACAGTGATAGGAACCAATCCATGATAATAATCAAAACACTTACTTCATGATACATCTTACATTGTTAAAATAAAATAAATAAATAAGCGCATAACTACTTTGGGAATAAATCACAACCTTTGATATGTGAATACTAACATTTTATGGAGGATAAATTTCTACCATCCACTTACTAGTTGCTAATAATTAAATTAAAATTATGGAAACCCTATTTCAAAAAGGACTTAATTAATTCTCATAAATCTTATTGAAAATATATTTTTTAATCAAATCTAGTAGTTGTCACTATAACACCAAGAGTATATCCAACAATTGGTCTAGATATACCAAGAATTTATGATTTAACAAGAGCTTACTCCTTCAGCTTTATCCAAAGTGGTGAAAGGTGTTCGCAATAATATTTGAAACCCTTACATCAAATGGTGAGCAACACTAGATGTTGGTTGGAATAATAACCACCATCCTACTCTAACGGAATGTCACACTCTCTTAGATGCCATTTCTACTTCAATTAAACCTCATACTTTCTTAGATATAGGCATACTTATTAGAACAGATGCATTCTCACACTTTGTCTTAGATGAAAACATACTTTTTAGAACATAACCAACCTAACAATATGCCATGTATAAAATTCCAAGTCATTCCTCATTCTTCATTGAAATTAGCAAGAATAACTTTATCATTTCTTGCTTAAGCGACAACAGAAGGGCTTCACTAGGGGAGAAATACCATACCACGTGGTTTCATATCGGGGTATATATATTGAGGAGAAAATGACAGATTATGTTGAGCATAGCATAGGGGGTAAAGCGTTTTAATATTGGCTGGTATAAAAGATGGATCTCAAAGTTAATGAAAAAATATCAAGGGGTAAAAGAAATGCTAATGAAAAAATGGAAACCTACAATATCTAGTGAAACTAGGGATTTCTTAAATTGGAGAGGTGTATTGGGTTTGTATTGTTACGGGACTAAATAATGTGATTTTTAGAAGTATTTTCCAATATGTAGTCAAATTAAGGATATTGTTTAGCATGCCACGAACACATGTGCTATATTATAGGTTCATTGAGTGAGGTCCCCATGGGCAACCATCAACATTATTGTCTATAAGCATGGTCTATATTAGAATTCAACTTGAAGAATTTTTATTTTATATTAAATGAATGGACACCATTTCATCTTATTGTAATATCCTCCATCTTATACACCATCTAATAGATAACATCAAATTTATTTCAAACATTTTTCAGTTTCATATCAAAGAATAATAAATTAGACTTAAATATTAATTTTTGGTCACCTATTAAGTTGTCCTTCAGGTTGTCACAATTAAAAAACCTCATTAGGTTCTTCAAATCAAATCGCCATTCCAGGTAGTCTATATATGTCTCTGCATAGTTTGTGCACTTTTTATCATCCTCTATATTGGATTTTATGTTTAATTCTAACATTTCCATGTTATTTTGGTCTCTATTCAATTTAATTGCTTTAACCTTCCTGTGACTAGATTAGTTTTTCTGAATTGTACTTGTTTATTTGGTTGTTTTTCAAAATCAAATTTTCTTGCATGTTTTAGGTTCTCAATATCTATACTTGTTTCATTTCTTATGAATATATGGGTATAGGTTTTTAGGTTTCCATATGTTCTCATTGCATGGAAAGGCATAGGTTTTGGGTTTCTAGGAACCTACAGATGTGATTCTTCAAAACATGAGAATGGCTTTACCAACCTTTAAAAAAATTGTATATGAATACATTTTAATTTTAAGATTGAGTACATAAAGACTCTTTATGGCAATCACAACAAATTTGTTGTAATTCAATTTCCAAGGTTTGAAACATCCCTATATGTAAGAGAAAGATGGAGACTAATATTTTTTTATTGAATGCTAATGCATTTTTGTAATAGCTTTTCCTATTAAATTTGGAAACTCATTCATATAAAGTGGTATCAATGTATTTTTAAACACCTATGTGCTCGGCTCAATCCCTATCTCCTAGTATTCTAGACATTCAACCCTTTATCCTCAGGAAACTTACATGTTATTGTGCGTATGTTATTAACTAAAGTGCCACATAGGTGTGCATATGTTATTAACTAAAGTGCCATATAGGTGCTACTAGTAGAACCCTAAGGGGAGATATTTTTATGAAGAAAATGTTTGACTTGCATATCTATCACATTTACTAATGTGATTGTGCTAGTATAGCTAAAACATTAATTCATAAGACTTTGATTCACAATAAAAATTTATCAAGAGAACCTTGTCCATAACACTTTAAAAAAAAAAAAAAATGTTTATTTTAATTTTCACAATTAAGAAAAATTTATTTTTTTTACATTCATAATTGTACTTGAATATTGTTTTGTACTATTTATTTCATATAAATTAGCCTTTTTCTTAGTATTTTTCAATAATATAATATAATTTAAACAAAAATATCTACTATTTTTATTTCAATATTTTAAATTTTTCTAATTATGATGATATTTTTGATAATTTCATTAATAAACCAGTGATTTGAATGAAAAAATCATCATTAACGATATTGGAATGGCAACCACATATTTTTGCATTTCAATAAATTTATATATGAAACGGGGAAAACTTGATATACAAAAGTTAAATGAAGTACATGACACATGTTTTACACGGAAGTTCTCTTCAATTCATTTTCGCTCTATTCAAATGATCCGTAACACCGGACAGAGAAAATGAAAAAGTTGAACGGAAGGTGGACATAGTGTACGTCAAGAGAGGATGCGCTGCGCCTCAAACGGGCGACCACGATGAGAAAGGAAAACCATGAGCAAAGAACGAAAATCCGGGCACTGTTCAGCAACAGACAACACCACACTTGTGTAAAATTAAAAATGAGATCGGTCATGTTATACATCACACTTTAAATTATAGGGAAAATGGTTGTATTTACTCAATGCTGTCGAAAAATAGAAATGTGACTGGTAGCATTATACATCACATTCTAAGTTACGGGTTTTATTTATTAAATGTTGTTGAAAGATAGTAATATTTACTAAATAATGCTAGGCATATTTAGAAGGATCTAAAGATAGTATAGAGATATGGAAATACATTATAGAAAAAATAATATGAACTTTTCAAAAAAATATTATTTAATAACAAATTGTATAAATATTTTAAATTTTAAATTTTTATATTAATATTTTTAGGAAATTTTCGTAAGTTTTTATTTTTCTAGATTAAGTTAATATGGTTTATTATTTGTATAATTTTTTATTTATTTAAGATTGTTTTTTGTTTGATGATGTGGGTTTAATAGTGATTATCAAAGTTGTTAGAGATATTAAGTTATTATCTTTAACTTCAGTATATTTCTATCTATTTAAGATTATCTTTGTTTGATGACGTGGGCGTTAATTTTTATTATTAAAGTGGGGTGGGTTGGGATATTTATCAAAAACTTACTAGGAGTGAGGCTTGGTCATTAAAGTATCTAACAATTATTTGACAATCAATATGTACATTTAAAGAGAAAGATGTGACACATTATCAACTATTTTTAAAAAATTGTCAAAATCTATTTTGTTTATTTAAAATTTTCTTTGTTTAATAATAAATAAAAGACATAGAAGAAGTAGCAAAACTTAATTGCAAGAAGAAAATTATAGCTATGAAGGAGAAGTTCCTAAGGGGTATTTGACCCTATAAAATCCTTCTTCAAGGTCTAAATGACATTGTTGAGTGATGACGGATGATCAACAAACTTCTCGTGCAATTTTATAGGTGATCTGAGGCAATTAATGTATTGCAAAAGGATACCCTATTTTTCTACTGGAAACATCTGAGCAAAACTTTATGAAGTATAGGAGTGGTTTAAAGGTTAGAAAAGGTGGTTGAAGGTTGTGAAAGGGTAAATGGGAACTTACCACACTTAGGCAAACTCAATGAGTCAACTTATGTAGGGAAAAAAGAAGACTGTAGTTTTCGTGTTGCTAGATTATATAGAATTCAACTTAATAATGGACAATTTGCATAGATGTAAAGTAATGGGTTGAAAGGTGATGGGGTGAGTGATTCCAATGTATGATAATAATACTAATTACACCTATGAAACAATTTCATATGGTTGCAAGAAAAGGACATTTCTAACTGATAAAAGTAATATGTTTAAGAAATTGCCAAACCACTAATTACAAAAAGAAAAATAGCAATGGAAAGGATGAGTTGAAGTTATAATGAAACCTACTATTGCATAAAGGAAACTATTTTTGTTCTTATTAAAACAAGTTACAAAAAAAAACTTTAGTAAGGAGCTCACTTATAAACCCTACAAAGACAATGTTTTTCTTGAAAATAAGATTTGCAGAAAATAAAAACTATACTAAATGCATGGAAAGGAAATATACAAGCAATGGGCTTGAATACTTGGGTTGGGCCCTAACCCAAGAAGATTCTGATCCCTTGAAAGAAAGTCGTACTGAGAACAAGTAAATGCTTTTCATTAACCTCCAAATATTTTCATACATGAAACATAACATATGAAATGATAGACATGAGCCTTTCTCTGATAATGATTATCTCCATCCTAGATTTTGAATCCATACTAAGTTTCCAGGCTCTTTATTTATACAAAATGTGTTTGAGAGGTAGCCTCCTTGAAGGGAGGATTGCCTCTCTTCAAAACCAATAAAAATATGGATTTGGTTCCCTAGTGTGCGCGTAGCCACAAGAAAGTAGTAATTGTCTAGGAGCCAACCCAGTTGTGATTACCCTCTAGCAAGGACAAGCATCCATAATCCTGTCATGATTATCTCCTATATGATCCACACTATAACTTCTCAATATCCTGCACATTTAATGCATCAGACATATAGGATATAAAAAATATACTTGAACCTTCTTAAGAACATATTATAGTTTGAAAAAGACTATAAGATGTAGAAGAAAAAGATAAATATGTGAAAGGATGGTTAGATGGGCCTTAAATTACACCTATTTTGGATGCCCATCAAGTCCCTTTGTTGCTTTGGACTAATTTTAATTTTCACAAGCTGAGAGTCGAGCTTTGCAGCCTCAATATTAACTTGATAAAGATCAAAGCCTTATCGTGTATTCAAAGGCTTTTTTTAACATCAATTAGATTGTATTGTTTGGAATTCTGCCATAAATGAGGTTTGTTTGCTCGCTGAGATAGGGTTTGCACACTAGGTCTTAATTCAACCCTCACACTTTGTCCATTTATTTCTATTTTCTATAAGTATATCTCTATGCAATTTTGAATAATATTATTGTAGATTACGAAAACTATTATTTTTCCTTTCTTAACCATATATATGCAGGTCAAACCCTTTCTTTCCTTAGAGGATCTAGCCTTGGCAACATCTTGCACAGGGATTTCAACAATTCCATACATTCCTCATCGCTTTAGCAATCGTAATTTCTTGTAATATAACACTAGTTTCGAATCCATAGCTCTATTATTTTTCAAAAGGGTCTCTTGATGCATATATTTGATACTGAAGATTTCTTTTCATTGTAGCATAATATTGAAGTAGATGTTTCACCCTCTCTCTTGAAGGTAAGATACTAGTTACCCTCAAATTCTTTTTATATATTCTTATGATGAATTTCCAATTGTTTTGAGACTTAAATAAGAGAGTTATTCTTTTTCTTTCTCAGGTTAATCCATGGGTATGCTTGGGTTTTGTTATGTGCCATTTCCAGGGTTAAATACTTCCAAATTTTCTTCTTTGTTCTGCAACCACTACAGGTGCTCACCTACTATTATCCATTCTAGGTTCTTGGCATTGCCTTGCTTCAATTTGTGTACTTGCTACATATGAGTTGGCTATAGCTACGGTATTTATAGAAAATTGCCTATAGCTGGTTTCCAATGTTTTCTTGTATGATTATCTTGAAGGATTATAAGAACTCTTTGAGGAAGGAGACCAAATCTTTGTAGATGTAATGTATGTATATATACTTATACTTATATTATTAATTATATATATATTACTTTATATATAATTTATTATATTTTATTGATGATTCTCCCCCCTTGTTAACTCAAAGCTTTGCATTATATTATATAAATTATAGCTAATGCATGCATGGTTGGAATTGATATTCTACTTCTTCGTTTTGGGAAAAAAATAAATTGTATGTTTCTTTCTTCAATCTATTACATGCTAACATAATCAGAGTCAAGGATTTTATGCTCTTGATATATTTCTTTCTTTCATGTTCTCCTCACATGCATATAATGTTAAATCATTATGTTCTTGCATATTAACACCATGGAAATATTGACATTTATAGCATTGTTAGTTGCATTTATCTTCCTCTAAACATGCATGCATACGTGATATTTTTACTACGACTTTTGTATTGTAGTGACAATAAATATTTATGAGCCATGTAATTATTATTTAGTTTAGAAGACATTAACTATGGCCTCATGTCATGTGGGGCCACCTAAGGATTTCCCTAGGCCCTACTATTCTTTCACCTAGGACTACCAATTTCTGTGTCAGACAATGAGGTTTACTTCCTTTTTGTGGGCATGTAACATGGTAACTTGGGCATACAAATTTCTTCTTAAAAATAGCTATATTACTTCTTATCTTATAATAAATTTCTTTCACTGCCATATATATATGTTTCTCTATAGTTTCCAAGTATGCATATTTAATGTAAATGAAATGTCATTGTTTAATGTACATTGTGTGCACGTTGCTACTTACCCTACCACCTGGTTGTTTCCTCTAACTTAGTCCCATCTTTCTAGTTTTTTTTCATATACACCTATACAGTGGATACCATGATTTTTCCCTAGGTAATGTTTCTTCCCTAATCCTCCACAACAAAGTAACTCTTAATATTAGCTATTCATACCCTTAAGTTAAATCCTTTGCCCATGTACCCATAACTTTCTTGCAATAGAAAAATATGAATAGACATATATATACACACAAATATTCTATTCACAAGAAGGTTAGCAAGGTTTATCCATTCATTTACATAATTACACCTAGGAAACACAAATAACTATACTATCTTTCTTATTTCCCTCATAGCTCCAAATTGCAAAAATAATATATTTATCACAAATTTATTTTTAGGTAGTCATATATTCATCTAAAGAATTCTTGAAAATAGATTAAAGGAAACCACATTCCTCCAAATTGTGAACTACATTTCTGAGTAGTTTCCCCTTAGCTCCATCTCCTTCTTGCAATGAGAACAATTCAATAATTCTTTCCGAGTTCACACATCCTTAACCCTTAGTAGCTTCCTGCTAATTTTGGCTTTCAATAGAGTCATTTTCTCCCACTTCCCCTTTATTTTAGTCTAACTTCCTTTATCTCATGCAATCCTTTTCTTTATCAGCTTCAACAAATGACATTTATCTCTAGTAATGCTTTCTCTTGTTGGTATGCTTTGTGAATAATTTCTAATAGCATTTAATATATTTTGAGTAATAATGACACAAAAGAAAATTTATTTTAATACAAATAAATATTTACATTGTCATAACATTTACTTGTGGCACTTGACTTTTTGTCACGCCTGAGATAAATGTCAGAAAATAGATTTTCGTATATCACAATATGTAATAGACTTCTTAACCATGGATATTTATATTACTTTAACATGGATATTATTAATATGTAAATAAATTTTATCATTTGACAATTTTTTTAATTAATCAATTCAATTAAAAACAACAACAAAATGACATAACTACTTTGTGAATAAATGTCAACCTTTGATTTGTCAATACTACTTAGAATATCCTAGAATATTCTCATTGATAGTTAAATTAAAATTCGAGAAGTTCTATTTCAAAATAGACACACATATAGGCCTAATTAATTCCAATAAATCTAGGTTAAAAACTATTTTTTAATAAAACCTAGCTGCTTTCACTATAACACCTAGTGTATATCCAACAACCAGGTTAGATATACTAGGAATCTATGATTTAACAAGAGCATACTTTAGCCTTATCACAACAAATTTATGATTTAACAAGACCCTACTCCTTAGCCTTATCACAACATGCCAAAGATATCGCCTAGTAATATTTGTTATGATTTAAGAAGAGCATACTCCTTTGCCTTATAACAACATGCCAAATATATAGCCTAATAATATTTGAAACCTCAATAACATCACATTGTACCAACCTTATATGTTGACTAGAATAATAACTGCCTTCCTACTATAGTTGAATGTCACATGATCCTAAATGTCATTCCTACGCCAACTAAACCTCGCACTCTCTTAGATGTAGGAAGTCTTATTGGGAGTGAACCTATCTCACACTTTGTCTCCTATCTCACAATATACCCTATACAAAATTACAAGTCATCCCTCTCTTATTCATTGAAATCAACCTTGTTATTCATTACACAAAACGACGAGCCATCCCTCGTTATTCATCGAAATCAAAGTCGTTATTCATTGAAATCAGCTAGAATAAGTCATCGACATTATATAGCTAAAACTTTAATTTATAAAACTTTGTTTCAGCACAAAACTCAAGAGGGAAAACTTTGTCAAAAAAACTTTCTTAAAACAACCTGTATTTATTTAATTATAAAAATTGTAATTATAATAATACTAATTTTTTTATCTACAATTCTTTCAATTTTACATTTTTAATAATAAGTAATAGATGACAAAAATTGTGCGTTGTGTAGAAGGGTTCACGGATCGCGCTCTGGCTGCTCCGAAGGCGATCACCATGATGGCCTAGGGCTCCCCGCGCCCTCAGACTCCCGCCTAGCAGCTCTGTTGCTAGGCTCGCTCCCTCAGCGCCCCTCCTGGGCCCCCTTGTGCCTTCTTCTGATCTCTGGGCCTCCTGCTCAGTTCCCGCTCCGAGGCTCTCCCCGATAGCCTCCGCCCCTCCTGATCAACCTACGCCCTGGCTCTACAATGGCTGGGATTGATCCCCCGCCTCTAGATCCGGAAGACTATGAGAAGTAGTTTGCATCCCTCATTCCAGAGAACGCAGCATCAAGAATCCGTCCATTTGCGACTAAGTTCATCAAGAAACTCGATGAAATACCTGAAGTTTCCCTTCCCCCTTCCCTCCCGAGGAAGGCATCAATCTCTTTAGCTGAAAGAGGTCTGGTAGGCCAATTCACAGGACTCTGGCCCTCGCCCAAATCAGTCCAAAAATGGGTGGAACGCAACTGGAACTCGATCATACAAGGAAAAATAGCAATCAGATTCTGTGGAAGAGGCTTTTACACTTTCTTGTTTGAATCAAAAGAGGACAAGAATCTCATCTTCAGAAATGGTCCCTATTTTACGGACTCAAGAGACCTCTATCTGAATAGATGGTCTCCCGACTTCGATCCGGAAATGGACGTCCCAAACGCAGTCCCAGTTTGGGTCCGTCTTCCTCATCTTTCACTCCACTGCTGGGGAGATGAATCATTCAAGGCCATTGGGAATGCAGTCGACAAATACATAGACAGATCTGAACCAAAGGAGAACATGCATGCTTGTGCGAGGATATGCATCGAAGTAGATCTTGGGAAAGGCCTGTCGAAAGCTATCAAGATCAAAGTGGACCAATGGACACACATCCAACAGGTAGATTACGAGCAGCTACCCTTCAAGTGCAAGGTATGTCACGAGTATGGGAATTTTGCAAATAGAGGTAGCAAGTTAAAAACAAATGAATCTAATGGAAATTTTGAAAAATCTGAAGACTCGTGGGAACAAGTTAAAAAGAAAAAATCTAATCCCTCTCTCGGCCCAAGCTCCAAGGCCCCCTCGGAAAACCCTTCTATTCCTATCCACCCTTCTAGTTCAGCACCCGCCTTCCCCTCATCCTCTAACCCCTTTGAATCTCTGTTAGTCGAAGAACCCATGTCTCCTCCCTCATCTCCCCGAGGCACTGCACTTGCAATCATCTCCTCCCTCTCTCAACCTCAGCCCTCCCCTCCTCCAACCGTGGATCGAATACTAACCAGAAACAAAATGAAAGAGAATAACCTCACTTCTGACCCTCCTAGAAAAGCAGGCAGGAAGTTAAACAAACAAATCAGGGATGAAACTGCAGCGAAAGAAATGGCCACTGAAAATCAGCAACCAATGGACACATATCTAGACAAGCCAAAAGGAAGTGGGGAAAGATGAAAGAGAAGAGCGGGACACACACAAAAAATGGTAAATGATGATTCTGGTCTCTTGGAATTGTAGGGGGATGGGCTCCTCCCTAAAAATAAACACAGTCTGGGATCTAATCAAACAGGAGCAGCCAGACCTCCTCCTCATCCAGGAGACCAAAATATCCGATCAAGACTTCCAAAACCATATCAAAAGAAACAAAAACTACACAGGTACAGCAATAAGCGCAGCAGGCGCATCAGGAGGCATAGGAACTATATGGAACAAAAATAAATGGGACCTTATAAACCAAAATTCCTACAATTGGTGGGTAAGAATAGACATTCAAAACAAAGTCTGAAAAGAGGAATACACAATATATAACATCTACACCCCAAACCACTACAGCGACAAAGCAATATGTTGGGACTCAATAACCTTAGATCTCCAATTAGCTCAAGACAGGAACATTTTCTTGGGAGGAGACCTGAATTTAATAAGGAACGCTGATGAAAAACTAGGAGGGAACTTCTATGCAGACCCCTCAAGAGACTCTCTGGAAACTCTAATCCAGGCCCACAATCTAATTGATATCCCTCAAAACGGGAAATATACATGGAGTAACAAAAGAATTGGCAACAACAACATTAAAGAGAGGTTAGACAGAATTCTTGTTCATGAAAGAATAGTAGCAAGCTTTCCCTCCATCAAAAGCAAAATCATTCAAGCCTCTACCTCAGACCATAAGCCCGTGGTTTTGACTTTGGACAAGGGAAGAAATTTGGGGCCTCTCCCCTTCAAATATAATAAAGCCTAAGACTACAAAGAAGAATTTCGAAAACTTGTCCAAGAACAGTGGGCAAAGGAAGTAGTTTGTTCTCCCCATTATACATGGGAAACCAAACTAAAGTCTCTCAGAACAACTATCAAGCAATGGGCAAGAGACAATGCAGCAGTGGAAAACAAAAAACGAACCAATCTCCATAAACAATTAGAATAATGGAATCAAGAAAAAGAGAACCTACAATACACAGAGGAGGACCAAACCAAAGAAAATGAAATGTATAGGGAATTATACAGGCAAAACAGAATGGAGGAAGAAGAACAACGACAAAAATCAAGGTGTCTATGGCTCAGGGCTGGAGACAAAAACACCTCATTCTTCCACAACAGCCTAAAGCTCCGACACACTGGAAATCAAATAGACAAAATCTTGGTAGAGGGGAAAGAGACCAGCGATCAAGAAGAAATCAAAGAGACAGCTTACAGACATTTTAAATCCTTATTATCAGCAGACCCTTAGACTCTGGACAACACAGATTTTCTAAGGCCAATCGAGAAGAAAATCACTGATTGGCAAAATAGAGAACTGGACCAGGAGGTCTCAGAAGAGGAAATTAAGTTGGCGGCTTTCAGCATGCAGCAAGACAAGGCTCCGGGTCCTGATGGGTTCACTGTGGCCTTCTACAGAAACCACTGGGACACAATAAAAGAAGATTATATAAGGATGATGAAAAATGTCTTCCAAAACCACAAGATGGGAGACAACACAAAATCCTCTCACCTTGCCCTCATCCCCAAAGACCTCAACCCCCTCTCCTTCGATCGCTTCCGCCCTATCTCCTTGTGCAATATCTCTTACAAGATAGTCATCAAAATCCTAGCCAATAGACTCAAAAAACTCCTCCCCCACCTCATCTAAGAGAACCAAGGCGGTTTTGTTCCCCGTAGACAAATCACGGACAATGTCATCTTGATTCAAGAAGCAATTCACAGCAACATCAACAGGAAGAAAAGAGGCATGATCATTAAATTAGATATGGCAAATGCCTTTGACAGGGTCAACCATCACTTCCTGAGAGAAGTCCTAAAAAATTTTTCGATCTCCAACAACTTTATCAGCATCATCATGGAATGTATCACACATCCCTGGACAACTCCTCTAATTAATGGCAGACCAAACAGCTACTTTAGAAGTTCAAGGGGTTTGAGGCAAGGCTGCCCTCTCTCCCCATTCTTATACATTATAATGGTAGAAACTCTTAGCATCCATCTGGAAAAACTCCGCAAGCAAAAAGAGATTACAGGAATCAGTATAGAAAGAGGGATCAAAGAAATCAATCATTCACTTTTTGTAGATGATACTCTTTTAATAGGGGGAGCCTCAAGCTTGATGGCAAAAAGATTCAAGAAAACTTTGGACACTTTTCTAACAGCATCGGGAGGAAAACTAAATAACAAAAAATGCAAGATATACACTTGGAATGTATCCTTGCAAATCATGCAAAGAATCTCCACGATCCTGGACATACCGGTGCAAAGAAATTGGAACTATTTCTCTTACTTGGGTCTGCCCCTAGCAAAAGAAACAGTCAAGTCAGAAATTTGGGTAAAGCATATAGAAAAATGAGAGGAAAGCTTCAAAGCTGGGGGATGTCTTGGCTCAATTTGGCAGGCAGAACTACCCTCATCAAGGCCATTCTCTCCGCCCTCCCCATTTATCAGTATGCTGTAACCTTAGCTCCCACAAGCACCCATAAACATATGGAAATAATTATACGAAGCTTCCTATGGCAGGGAGGGAGACAAGACTCAAAAAAATTCACCCTCGTCAAATGGGATCAAGTCATTCTCCCATTCGAAAAAGGAGGTCTAGGTATTAAAATCCAAAGCCTCTCCAATAAAGCTATGGGATTCAAACTAATATGGAGAATGCTCATAGGGAAAGGCTCTTGGTGGGTAGACGTTATCAAAAGGAAGTATTTGAATGGCCTGAATTCCAATGTCCTCTCTGAAACAATTTTGGAAAGACCGTGCACTCCTGTTTGGAAGCTCATCAAAAAAGTTCTCCCTCAATTTAGAAATCATGTTTCAAAAGTGTCGGGCAGCGGAAAGGAGATAAACATTTGGTATGACAGAACCATGGGAGCAAAGCCAAGGAACCTAATTCAAAACCTCAGACCCCTCCAAACATGGATGGAAGCAAAAAACTTGAACTCTTTATACGACATCTCCTTTTGGGATCATAATAGCTAGCACGATTGGAAGGGCCTCTCCCCCCCAATCGATCTCAGGGATCTATGGACTGAGCTTAAGATATCCCTCTTAGGATTGGCTCCCACAAACAAAATGGCAGAGGACAGGTACGTCGGGGACCCTAATGGAGGGAAATTCACAGTCAAAGAAGGATACAAGCTCCTACAGGACACCACTGCTACTAACAAATGGAACCTTCACAAAGTTGTCTGGAAATCGGAATGCCTGCCAAAGATCAAGTTTTTTAACTGGACACTTCTCAAAGGTAAGATTCTCACTACCAAGAACCTCAAAAAAAGAGGCATTCTTGGCCCCTCAATCTGTTTTTTTTGTCGGCTGAGGAGGAAAGCAGCCATCACCTCTTCTTTGAATGCCCCTTTGCTCAAAGTTGTTGGAAGCACATTATCAGTCCCCTAAGTATAGGAGAGACCTTCGACCAACTTACCTCTTTACAAAAAAATTGGGAGAAATGCTACCCTTATCCAAAGAAAAATAAGATTCCCATTATCCGCCTGTGGAAATGCATCCCCTCTACTCTCAGCTCGCAAATTTGGCTTGCCCAAAATAACTGCATCTTCAATAATCAGAAGCCCAAACTAGCCCGCACCTTGGCAAAAACCACAGCTCTCATCTCTGAGTCTATAAGCACCAACGGTGTGTCCCAACCAAACCAAACTAGTTGGCACAAAACTGAGATCGAATGGTTTAACAAATTCTGTCTCAGCTTCGACAAAAGAAAACACCCCCTTTCCAAAGCAGACAAGAGAAGGAACAATTGGAAGCTTATAGGCACCAAAGAGGAAGTAAACCAATGGATTCTAGATCAAAAGCGACCTACCCTCTAGTTCGACAGAGCCTCCAAAAATAATCTAGGGAAAGCTGGGGCAGGGGGAGTCATAAGGGATCAGCATGGCAAAGTCCTGATTACTTATGAATGGGGCTTAGGTAAAATGTCCAACAACAAGGCCGAGGCTTACAGCCTTCTATTAGGCAGAACCATCCTAAAGAGAATGAGCATACAAAGCCCAATCATCCTGGGAGACTCGGCTATCCTAATCGCAGCCATGGCTACAGGGGGCGAATTTAAACAAACAGATCTTAGCAACCTCAAGCTTCGGATCATGGATAACATCAGCAACATAGGGGGCGCCACCTCCAAACATGTCATGAGAGCAAACAACTCGAAAGCTGACTGTCATGCCAATAGGGCAACCAGCAGGCCAACTGGACAAGTTAGAGAGAATGAAAATACATATGACAAGCCAATTCCGTAACCTGTTCAACTACAATCCAAACTTCCAGAACTCGGGTCACCTCAGCAATCATGCCCATCTCCCTGCACCCTTCCCTAAGCTCCCTAATCCACCGACAGTCCTCACCTCCTGCGCCATTGATCCCTTCAACATCTTGAAGCACGCAAGCGATGCTCCCACTGCCAACCTGACCAGGTACGGGCTCATGCATCACCTGATCCTCACTGCCATATTCAAGCAACAGTTAGGCAGATATCGCATCGAAATCTTCTCTACCTGCAAAAAACTCTTCGACCTGACCCTCAGATTACCCAAATCCTTGAGCCTCCTCTGCCTGAATCTCTTGATCAGCACCTCTCCCCTCTTTAAAATCAGCAGAGCTCCTTTCTCTTCGCACAAGTCGAACAACGCAAAGGATTGTTCCTCTATAGTCTTCCTCTGGAGCAGATCAACAACAGAGGTTGCCTCTCGATCGTTTGGGATTGGAGTTTTCCCTCCCTCTTCAGTGGTAATCTTTGGTGTTTTCAAATTCTGGTTTATTTTGAATACTAACCAGTTTTCCATTCATTTGCCTCAGTGCTCAATTACTTCAGTCTACTCCCCCTCCCAGGCAGCTAACAGTATTCTATTCCCTCTCCCTCTTCTAGTATCCCTCTCGGCAGTCTCTGTCCCTCTTTCGAGCAGTGTTCTCGCTCAGCTCTCCCCTCTTCCTTATTTCCTTCTCCCCTCTGTTCATTGCTCTCCTAGTTTCTTCCCTCAACAGCAGCTTTACAACGCTTCAAACAAGCAAGATCCTGAAATGGCTAACCATCAGGAAGAACGCGACCCCGCAGTGAATCCATTGGAGCGAGTCATCACCAACAGCAACTGCACCTTGTGCAAAGCCCACTGTTTCATGATAGCAATATTTGTAAAACACTTCAATGAACTTAAGGAGGATTTTCAAGCTGACAACAGATCAAAAATAAAAAAATTGGAGAAGCAAAAAGCAGAGATAGAGGCCCTCAAAGAAAAATGCAACCATATGGAGGAAGCAATAGCTCACATCAAAACAATAACTCAGAGCATGCAAGCAGAAGCCTCGACAAGGGCCAGCGCAAGAAAGGAACCTCAGCCCGATGAATCTGTCAACCAACAGTAGCCTCAGGATATATGCATTGTAAATTTTGTGTGTTAGTAGGATCTTTTGTCCGGCAATATAGCCGTTATCTCTTTCAAACTGTTCTCCACAAGTTCACCAACAAGGATCAAGGGTCTGCGCACCCATTTTGGATCCTTTCCTCTCTGTTTTACCTCTCATATGTAAAAGGAATTGCTCCATGAAGTTTTTATAATACATAAGTAACCGATCTTATTAAAAAAAATAATAATAATAAGCAATAGATTAAATCTTTATTTATTAAT
>APFE030069589.1:104914-150669 GCA_000404065.3 Pinus taeda | reverse complement strand
CAAAGTGAATTGTAAAAAATCTTTATCATTTAATGATTTGGAATAATCATTAAATATTTTTCATTTCAATAAATTTATATATGAAAAAGAAAAAATTGATCTACAAACTTAAATATAACTAGTTTTAAATACATAAAACATGCTTAACGTACATATTTAACCACAACATGAAAAAAAATGTACGAGGAAGATGCTTACAACTAGCATTTACCTTTTATTTCAGTGGTAAACTAGGGAAAAAGTCCAAGCTTTACACCACCATCATGATTTTTTTAACTTCTTTTATTTCACCGCTCAACTAAACAATTAAATCTAAGTTGTACATAACCATCATCAAATTTTTCTCCCATTGATAAACCAAACAAGAAAGTCTAAGTCTAACCTGAGCAAGAAAGTCTAAATCTGAGGACGGATAGCCATCATCAAATTTTTCTCCCATAGATGAACCAAACAAGAAAGTCCAAGTCTAAACTTAGCAAGAAAGTCTAAATCTGAGGACGGCAAAGATGAGGTTCTTAAAATTTCCCAAAATTGCATTCTGACATTTTAATAAGCATTAGCCTATAACGCGACTTTTTGAAAGTTTTTCCGGCGGATTTTTCCGGTCAAAATCCCGCAGCAATTCATTGGAATCTCAAGTTTGATAGCTAGTTTCTGCACAATCAATGGCTCCCAAGGGTTTTCCAGGGCGCTGAATCCAAATATGCAGTTAAAAAACCATTTTAACTGCTAAAAATCAAGATTTAACCTCATTTCTTCCGCCAGATTCCGTCGCCTGAATCTCCAAAAAATCGCATTATAGACAACTCCTTTTAATAACTTCAAATATTTCAATTACAAAAAGTCGATAATTTTAACCCACAATTTCTTTAATTTTGAACAAAATTTATGCACACTAAACAACTTTCGACTACAAAGGATCCCTTCGAAACCGCAACTCTGCAGTCACAGCAACAATTTAAATAAAGAAACAATCGTACCGTGCCTCTCTATTCATATCAACTAACTACATAAATGATATTAATGAATAAATTATTTGGTCAAAACGCTTTGAAATACCAAATGGAAGCGCTATGAATAAGCTGATATGTACAGTGCTCAATCGTTCAGATACCATCCCTATATCAATTGCATAGCTTATCCATTTTTATCGTGCTTGCCTGTTTCAACGAAAAGGAGGTGGAGTAGGAGCTCATAGCTGTATGTATGTATTATGTGCAGGAATGTAAAAATAACTAAAAAGAATGATATAATAATACCTAAAAAAAATTCCAACTATTTCTTATAGAAAATATAACTAAAAAACATTTTCCAATTATTTTTTATCAAAAACCTAAAAAATTAATTATGAAAATCAAATTAGAAACTTCATGCTAACACAAATTTATATAAAAACGAGATAAAAAAATAAGAAAAAAAAAACATAAAAAAAAATTATTAGAAAATTGATTCGCAATTTCTTATGTAATGTATGAATTTAAAAAGGAAGACGTGGTACTCAAAATTATGTTCACTCTACCTAAATACCTAATATTGATGTCAAAATTATGTTCACTCTACCTAAATAACTAATATTGGTGTTAAAATGTTATAGACATAGAAAATGTGAAAAAGATGGATGATTTCAACCGTTACATCCACCCCTGACATTGATATTTATGTAGATGTAGACATAGAAAATGTTAAAAAGATTCGATGATTTCCACAGTGACATCCACATCATATTTAAGTTGTTGATTTGGCAGTAGTCTATAACGCAACTTTTTGAAAGTCTTTTCGGCGGATTTTTCCGGTCAAAATCCGGCAGCAATTTATTGGAATCCCAAGTTTGATAGCTAGTTTCTGCATAATCAATGGCTCCCAGGGGTTTTTCAGGGCGCTGAATCCAAATATGCAGTTAAAAAACCATTTTAACTGTTAAAAATCAAGATTTAACCTCATTTCTTTCGCCGGATTCCGTCACAGGAATCTCCAAAAAGTCGCATTATAGACAACTCCGTTGATTTGACATTTGTGTCCTTTCGGCATTGAAAACCTCTACTGGCAAATATGTACGTTTCACATGAGGTGAAACTCCAAGACTGGGGCAAGCTGTGTCAGCACGACAGCTTATAGGTTTGTACTGTTCCTCTGCATGTGAACCACGTTGCTGTCTATTTCTACTGTTGGTCTAAATGTGAAGCAATGAATTGCGCGCTCTATTTGGAATTGTGTAGAGGATGATTCCTCCATTATTTTGATAGAGACCTTAGCTTCAAGATTAGCTGATAAATGTGAACCATTTGTTTATCATTCTGATCATTTATATGACTATTTAAAAACATGATTGACGCGAAGATATCTTTAATTTATTTGAATTTAGCTGTATTTTTAATAAATTTTTGTTATACCCCAGATTCGGGTGACCATAATAGACAGTTATGAGATGGGACGGGCAAGCAGCGAGAGCTACTTGCTTGCCATGCGCACCTGCGCCGTGTCCACATGGGACACTGTTCATAACCGACGGCGCTGGTACAATAGCCACTGAATGCAGCACTCGAGCATTTACACTCCACCCACCTTCGCCTGCAACACAAGTCCCTCGGCTTTTATGGCAGCCACAGTTATTGCGGGAGTGCTTCGAGGTAAGGGCAATTGCATTATTAAGGGATGCAGCAAAGAATTCGCCATGTTATAGGCTTGGTTCGAGGTGTTACTGTTACCTCTGGCGCTGTGGAGGTGGAAGTCGGGTCTGAATTCTCAGGCCACTTCCTCTCCCCCAGACTCCTGGACCACTCCTGGCCTCTGTTTTTATGTTGGATTCATGAGCGTCTTACTGAACCCTCATCCGTGTGCTGATTACCATCCTCTGCCTGCATATCATTCCCTGTGTCGTTCAAATTCCAATTTGGCCTTGTACAGCCCTACAATCATGGTTCGGCCTCGGCAACATATGCTCAACCGACGCGGCTCTTCCCGTGGCGGGTCTTCGCACCCTTCTGCTGCTGAGGATTCCTCCCACCATTGCCATTGCCACTGTCTCTGCCCTTATACTGCAGGCACAAGTTCTCTTAGGCCAAGCCAATTTTTGCAAGCCATCTCACCTAGGTCCTCTACCTCGCCCTCCTTCGGTTCTGATGTTTTCACCTTCAACGCCTCTCTGAACCACCCCAGAATTAATGCCCATGTCTCAGTGCTCTTCATCGAAGAAGCCCAAGAAGAGGGCGAGTCCAGTGCTCAAAGGGAGGATTTGCCACCAGCTGAAACCAGGAGAGCCATGGAGATGCCCTCTGCTCATCCTGTGAAGGTTTCGGAAGGACCTTCAAGTCAGAAGGCAGAAGTTGGGAAAGAGCTTGTCACGGCGGCAGCAGAGGAGGTTCCAGAGCACGAAATGGAGGAGTATGGCTGGTGCAGGATCGTGGAGGAGGTTCTGGAAGACTAGCCGCGTCTTCTCTCCAGGTTACGTGGCTCGCTATGATGGAATTTTGTCTATGTGTCCTTGTGTCAACGTGTCCATGTGTCAATGTGTCTTGGTGTCTAAGGGTCAATGTGTCATGGTGTCAAGTTGTTATGGTGTCTACGCTGCAGGGCAATGTCGATGCCCAGGTTTTGTTTATCAAATTTGTCGGTGCTCTGTGCCACAATGTGTTTTTGTAGTCCCCTACGAGGGAATGTTTTTTTGGTGCCGTGGCCCATGCATGGGTTAGATTAAATGCCTCGTTCGTCTTGCACTGAGAATGCTGCTGCTCCACACTGCTATATCCACCAGGCAGCTGGTTCTTTTTGACAACAAGAACGTAATTGTATTCTGTTTCTGTAAATGATAGATTAATTTTACCGAGAAAAAAAAAATTAAATTTTTATTATAAAATTTTCCATTATGTTGATAGACCTTACCTTCAAGATTAGCCGATGATATCAATAATACGAAATTATGTGAACTATTTTGTTTATTATTCCATTTATATGCATATTTACAAGCATGGCTGATAATAAGATTTGAATTAAAATTAAGATATTTTTAGTTTTTTCGAATTTAGATATATTTTTAATCATCTCCATTTTTTTATAGGATTTAGCTTTAAGATATCTAATAAATGTATAATTATAATTATGTGAATTATTTGTTATCATTTTGATTATTTGTATGATTTTAAACAATTGTTGAAAGTAGATTTTGATGACGGATATTTTTATTTATTTGAGTTTTAAATATATTTTTAATAATTTTTTAATTTTAATTATCCATTATTTTAGAGACCTTAGCTTCAAGATGCTAATGCATCATCAACGAAATGTGAACATTTGTTTATCATTCTATTTTTATGTGAATTAAAAGCATGGTTGGTATAAGATTTGAATTAAAGATTTTTAGTTTTTTGAATTTAAATATATTTTTAATAAATTTATATTTTAAATTTTATACAAGGTTGATAAACATTTTTATTGTAGATATATTTTTATGTGATTTTCTTGAATGAGTAGGTTTTTTTATGAATCTTGGAACATGGTGGATATTATTTTGGATGTCTTTATACCGACCTATATTCATCTTAACTTCAGATCTACCAAGAGTCGATAGGGATCAAATCTCTAGAGGTGCAAGCCTCTTTTTTGAGTGCAAAACTTGATCAAAGTTTTGCACCTCAAGAGATTTGATCTCTCTCGGCGATTGATAGATCCAGAGTTAAGATGGATCTAAGTTGGTTTCAGTGGTGTGCGGCCAAATAAAATCTAACAAACATATGATTAATTTTATCAATAATATGTAAATTCATCTAATATTAATATAATCATTTTAAATATGCTAAATATGTCAATCTGTCATTTTAATTTTAAAATATGCATTTTAAAATATGCATAGTTACATCAATGTGTTGAGATGATAAATATTGTTAATAACTTTAATCAAAAAAATTGATGAAATAAAAATTTTGAATGTAAACTCACAATGTAATAGTGTTGAATGATAGAAAATGTGAATAATAAGAATATAGTCAATTACAAATATTCTTCATTATGGTTAATCTCAAACTATTTTCTTCTATTATTCTTATTGTCACTCTTGTTACATTTGTCATCTTTTCATATCGATTGTCATATTTTCATATCAATTCTCATCTTTAAATATCTTTAGCTCGAGCTATTGTAGTACACATCATACCTTGTCTCTCTTTCTCTCCAATATTAAGAGGTTGAAATATTATAACACAAAAATCAATGTATATTGTCAATACTTCTTTGTGCTTGGTTTGAAAGCAATGAACAATGTTAATCCAATTACTTTAAAATTAATGTAGCATCATACAACCAATTACATCAAATAAAAAATCAACATCTACACTGAATCGATGCATCTAATGAAAGTAGTCAAATAACATTAGAAAATAACATTTACATTGAAATCAATGCATCTACTGCAAACAATCAAATAGGATTAGAAATAACCATCTACACTGAAATCAATGCATTTAGTGCAAGAAATAAAATAGGATTAGAAATCATCTAAAATGGAATCAATGCATCTAGTGGAAGCAATCAAATAATATTAGAGATCAACATCTATATTGAAATCAATGCATCTAGTGCAAACACTAAAATACGATTAGAAATCACCATCGACACTAAAATCAATGCACTTAGTGCAAGAAAACAAATAGGAATAGAAATCATCTACATTGAAATCAATGGATGTACTGTAAGCAATCAAATATCATTAGGAATCAACATCTACACTAAAATCAATGCATCTAGTGCGAGCAATCAAATAGGATTAGAAATCACCATCTACAATGAACTCAACGCATTTAGTGAGAACAATTAAATAGGAATATAAATCATCTACATTGATATAAGTGCATATAGTGCAAGAAATCAAATACCATTAGGAATCAACATATACACTAAAATCAATGCATCTAGAGAAAACAATCAAATAGGATTAGAAACCACCATCTACATTGAAATCAATGCATCTAGAGTAAGAAATCTTCTTCCCTATCTCCCCCCTCCATCTATATCTATATCTCCCTCCATCTCTCCTTCTTTGTCTCTCTATCTTAAATCCCCAAGCATGCACACTCTCTCACTCCATACCTATCAATCTCTTTTTCCCTCCCTCCCTCGATCTTTCTGTTCTTCAGCCACTTCACTTTCCATCTATATCTATATCTCCCTTTGTCTCTCTATATCACACCTAAAACATACACTCTCTTTCTCCAATATATCTATCCATCCCTCCCTCCTCCTCTCCCTCTCTCTCTCATCCCCTTCTATCCCTCTCTGCCGCTTCTATCTCTCTTCCCTCGTGTTGTCCTCTCTCCCTCTCTCTACATCTTCCTGACCACTCCCTCTCTCTCTCTATTTCATTCTTACCTTCCTCTCTCTCCCTCTAAAACTCCATCTCTCTTTCCCTCCCTATCTCCACTCTCTCGCATCCTCCCTCTCTATCTATTTCATTCTTTCCTCTCTCTCTATATATATATATATATATATTTCATTCTTACCTCCCTCTCTCTCGATCTAAAACTCCATCTCTCCTTTCCTCCTTCCTCTCTCTCCCTTTCTCTCCCACCTCTCTCTCTCTCTCTCTCTCTCTCTCTCTCCACCTTCCAACTATGTTACTTATCTCCCTCCCTCTCTCCTATATCCTTCTCTATGTTATGAAACCAGCTCACAAAAGAATGGAAAAGAAAGATCAACACCTTAGAAATCAGCCTCTTCAAGGGGGAAACATCCTTTACATTACACAAATGAAAAATTCTTGGATGATACAAATGAATAAACCTCCTTTCTATATATAGGAGTCTAAGGGGTCACAATATAATCAAAGCTGACATAATAATAATAATAATAATATAAGGGCACAACAATAACAATAGTGGGTTTATATGGGGCACACTAATAACAATATGGGGACAATAAGGGCACAATAATAATAATAAGGGCTAAATTGAAAATAGTAATGGGGGAATCACTAGTATTATAGGGACCTAACATGCCCCTCTCCTTCTAAAAAGTGTTGTCCTCAACGTTTGAGTAGTTATGGATGCTTTTGTATAAAATTTTCATCCTCCCATGTGGAATATTCAACGGGTAAGTTCTTCCACTTGATGAGATACTCTGAAATTGATCGATTTCATAGTTGTCGAGTTCTTATTTGTGTGACTGCTTCATATTCCAATATGATATTTCCTTCCTCATGAGGTTTGGGAAATATTGTTTGAACTCAGAGGCTATCACCTATAACCTTCTTTAAACATGAAACATGGAAAACAGGTTGCACTCGAGAAGCTGCAAAAAGCTCCAATTTGTATGCCATAGTAACAATCTTTTGCAACACCTTGTATGGACCATAATACTTTGGTGGTAATTTATTATCCTTCTTAGCTTGCTTGAGGGACATTTGTTTATAATGTTGTAGCCGTTTGATTACCGAGTCACCTACATCAAAACTTTTTTTGTTGCGATCTTGATATTCCTATAGTTTCATTCTATTTTGTGCCAAAGTGAGGTTATCCTTTAAGAGTTTGAGAACTTGTTGTTGATGCTCGATGTGATCTTCCACTGCTTGAAACTTAGAATTTTATTTTAAATATGATGTGATGGATGGTGGATGATATCCATAAAATGCCATAAATGGGGTCATTTTTGCTGCACTATGGAAGGAATTGTTATACCACCATTCGACCAAGGACAACCATTTCACCCGTTGTGTCTGTTTATTAGAGACAAAGAAACACAAATATTCTTCCAAACATTTTTTTACTATCTCAGTTTGCCAATCAGATTGAGGATGATAAAATGACATATGAGCTAATTGAGTACCAAGACAAGAAAATAATTGTGTCCAAAAATTTCTAGTGAAAATGGGATCTTTATCACTTACAATAATCTTTGGGTTTCCATGTAGCTTTTGAATTGTTTCCATAAATGCATTAGAAATTGTACTAGCTTTAAATGGATGAGATAATGCACAAAAGTGTGCATACTTGGTAAGCCTATCAACTACTACCATGATGACACTCTTTCCTTCAGACTTGGGTAAAATTATGATGAAATCCATTGAAGCCTCCCAACGTTGGCTTGGAATGGATAAAGGTTGTAATAGACCTGGGGTCTTAATTGTTTCAACTTTATTTTGTTGGAAAACCAAGCATTCCGCCAAAAAAATTTGAATATTTGATTTAAGGGCATCCCAAAAAAATTATTTCTTAACCTTGTGGTAAGCTTTTAAAAATCCCGAGTGCCCTCCTAAAGGAGAAGTGTGCAATTCCATAAGAATATTTTGTTGGAGTTGGGAATTCTTACCTAGGTATAAGCGATCTTTGTACAATAATGAATCATTTTTCTAGCTAAATGTATTAGATGTACTCAGATCGTGTTGTAACTTTTGAATGAGCGCCCCACACTTCTTTGTCATTCTTCCATTCATCTCTTGCTTCGTTTATCCAATCTGGTTGGATAATAGAAATGGCACAAAGCAATGCTTCCACATCCTCATCCTTTCTTGAGAGTGTATCTGCCATAACATTTTTCTTCCCTTTTTGTAGATGATTTCAAAGTCATAATGCAACATATTTGTGACCCATTTTTTCTGCTCTTCTGAAGATAATCTTTGTTCTAAAAAGTATTTAATACTATCATGATCCGTTCTTACCTTGAAGTGTCTTCCCATTAGGTAGGATCGTCACTTCTTAAGTGCATGTAGTATTGCCAACATTTCCTTCTTGTAAATAGCTTTGTGTAAATACTTTCCTTTGATTGGATGAATTTTGAAAGCAATGGGTCTTTCTTCTTGCATTAAAACAACACCAATTCCATTTCCTAAGGCATAACATTCCACAATAAAGGTTTTTGTGAAGTGCAACGTAGCTAAGATCGGTGCTTGGCACATTGCCTCTTTAAGATGTTCAAAGGCTTCCGTTGCTTCTGGAGACCATGAAAATGCATCTTTCTTCAATTTATTTGAATTTATTTTGAATTTAAATTGAAAATGCATATTTTAATTTAATTATATTTTTAATAATTTTTTATTATAGATTCCTATGTTATTTTAATAGAGACCTTAACTTCAATAATAGCTGATGATGTTAATAATACGAAATTATGTGAACTCTTTTGTGTATCATTCAATTTATATGAATATTTACAAGCATGGTTGATAACAAGATTTGAATTAATATATTTTTAGTTTATTTGAATTTAAATATATTTTTAATCATCCTCCATTATTTTGACAGAGACCTTAGCTTTAAGATTAGATGGTAAATGTTAATAATATGAAATTATGTGAACCATTTGTTTATCATTCTGATCATTTATGTGAATATTTAAAAACATCGTTGACACTGAGATTTGAATGAAAATATTTTAAATTTATTTGAATTTAAATATATTTTTTATTATAAATTCCTCCATTATTTTGATAGAGACCTTAGCTTCAAGATTAGCTGATGATGTCAATAAAATGAAATTATGTGAACCATTTTGTTTATCATTCCATTTATATGAATATTTAAAATCGCGGTTGATAATAAGATTTGAATTTAGATATTTTTAGTTTATTTGAATTTAATATATTTTTTAATAATTTTTTATTATAAATTTTATAAATGGTTGATAAATTTTTTAATTGTAGATATATTCTATATGATTTTCTTGAATGAGTAGAATTTTTATGAACCTTGGAACATGATGGAAATTATTTTGGATGTCTTAATACCAGCCTAGATTCATCTTAACTCGAGATCTACCAATAGTCAAGAGGGATTAAATCTCTCGAGGTGCAAACCTCTTTTTTGAGTGCAAAACTTGATGAAAGGTTTGCACCTTGAGAGATTTGATCCCTCTCGATGCTTGATAGATTCAGAGTTAAGATGGATTTAGGTTGGTTTCAGTCGTGTGCGGCCAAATAAAATCTAACGAACATATGATTAATTTTATCAATAATATGTACATTCATCTAATATTAATATAATCATTTTAAATATGCTAAATATGTCAATATGTCATTTTAATTTTAAAATATGCATTTTAAAATATGCATAGTTCATTAGCTTGTTGAGATGATAAATATTGTTAATAACTTTAATGATGAAAAATGATGAAATAAAAATTCTAAACGTAAAATGACAATGTAATAGTGTTGAATGACAAAAAATGTGAATAATAATAATATAGTCAATTACAAATATTTTTCATTATGATTAATCTCAAACTATTTTCTTCTACCACTCTTATTGTCACCCTTGTTACTTTTGTCATCTTTTCATATTGATTGTCATATTTTCATATCGATTGTCATATTTTCATATCTTTAGCTCGAGCTATTGTAGTACACATCATACCTTGTCTCTCTTTCTCTCCAATATTAATAGGTTGAATTATTATAACAAAAAAATCAATGTATATTGTTAATATTTTTTTGTGCTTACATTGAAATCAATGAGCAATGTTAATCCTAATACTTTAAAATTAATGTACCATCATACATCCAATTACATCAAATAAAAAATCAATATCTACACTGAAATCGATGCATCTAATGCAAATAGTCAAATAACACTAGAAAACAACATTTACACTGAAATCAACACATCTACTGCAAACAATCAAATAGGATTAGACATAACCATCTACACTGAAATCAATGCATTTAGTGCAAGAAATAAAATAGGATTAGAAATCATCTACAATGAAATCAATGCATCTAGTGCAAGCAATCAAATAATATTACATATTAACATCTATATTGAAATCAATGCATCTAGTGCAAACAATCAAATAGGATTAGAAATCCCCATCAACACTAAAATCAATGCATTTAGTGCAAGAAAACAAATAGGAATAGAAATCAACTACATTGAAATAAATGGATATAGTGCAAGCAATAAAATATCATTAGGAATCAACATCTAAACTAAAATCAATGCATCTAGTGTGAGAAATCAAATAGGATTAGAAATCACCATCTACAATGAACTCAACACATTTAGTGTGAGCAATTAAATAGGAATAGAAATCATCTACATTGAAATAAATGCATATAGTGTAAGAAATCAAATATCATTAGGAATCAATATCTACACTAAAATCAATGCATCTAGTGAAAACAGTCAAATAGGATTAGAAACCATCGTCTACACTGAAATCAATGCATATAGTGTAAGAAATCTTCTTCCCTCTCTCCCCGCTCAATCTATATCTATATCTCCCTCCATGTCTCCTTCTTTGTCTCTCTATGTCAACCCCCGAAACACACACACTCTCTCACTCCATATCTATCAATCTCTTTGTCCCTCCCTCCCTCTCTTGATCTTTCTCTTCTTCCCTTTATTGGGTGCAGGAATTACACTTAAGCAAAATCCTCAACACTTAATTTGTCAACCCGGGGATCCATAAACTTAGAGACGAAGCACGGGCAATGCCAGAGATGGTATGAATCTTTCTAATATAAATCCATACTTTCTTTAAAGGAAAGGTTGTAGAATCAAACTAAAAAGAGAAAAAGGCAACTTGAACCATCAAAATAATCTAAGACTGGAATAAGGAAGAATGCATTTGCAAAAGGAAATTAAAAATAAAGGGGAAATCAATCTATCTAACTATTGGTTAACTACCGAGTGTGTATTTGTCTTTAGCATGGACACTTAGTTGTCTCATCAGATGGGCCCTTTAAACCTGCTCCTTTAGAGATTTCCTTCTTGCACTGATCTGTCCTGCACTATCATAGTCTGCTTGCACTAGTGCAGGAACATAGATTTATGCAGAAGTTATAAATGGTGCCTTTACTAAAGGCATTTTACTTCCTGCAAGCGCTTGAACTTTTCCATGTTCAAAGCACTCAAATCCCGTGGCAAGAAAATAGTTCTTGCACTTGATCAAAGCTTCTTGCACTTAGCATTTAATTCTTAAAATGAGTGCTTAGTTACTGCAAGTGCTATTATATTGTTAAATCAAATTGCACAAATAAAAAATGAACGTTTTTGATCTCGACAGAGTGTGAAAATAAAGAAACAATCCATATACATTTATCCTATCATAAAGCATTTAGTGAAAGAAAGAAAATTGCAGGAAGTACACAAAAAAGGCTTGTTGGATCACACCAACGTGCATTGGTGCAGGTTCATTTCACCTGCTTGCACTAGGCGAGGAAAACCAACCAAACATAAATGCATAAAAGGAAATATCACACCAACATGCATTGGTGCAGGTTTATCTCTCCTGCTTGGACCAGGTGGGGAAAACTAATTTGAAATCAAATGCAGGAAAGGAAATTTAGCTACCTCACACAACGGATCCACTTTCACTTAGACAGGAGTGCATGTGCTTGAACTTAAATCATACTTGACAATATAAACACAAATTATAGGAAACAGGAAATAGGGTAAATGTAGCAACCCAAATAAACATGTAGTTAATAAACTAAGTTCAAACTATGAATAGTTCTTTGTAGTAAATATCATATTCAATCAAATCAGCACTTACCTATATTACTTGTAATTGAAATATTCTTACCGCAACAAGTTTTTGGGGACTACTCTCCACCCAACCGTAGGCTCAATTGCGCAAGGACTTGCTACAACTGGCCACCCCCAAGCCCTCAATCAACGTACCACTGCCAGTGACTCCTAAGCCTTAGAACACCATTCTCCCAAGAAAATGAAAGATAGAATCTCGGAATGATGGAATGCTTCCCATCCTCCTCACCATCTAATAAATAGAACAAACTTTGGATGGGAAACCACATGCACACACTCTGTGTGCCTACATGCAACTTTTATTATTATTATTTATTTTTTTATTTTTAGCTTTCTTGTTTTATTTCTTTACTTTTGTTTTTATTTTTAGCTTTCTTATTTTTTCTTCTTTTTGATAGTTTTCTTCTTTTATTTCTATTTATTCTTATTTAGAGCTTTAGTATGGTTATTACTATTTTTTTATTATTTTCTTGTATATTTTTTAGTATCATTTATTATTTACATTTATGATTTCATTATTTTTATTATTTATTATTTAATTATTTATTATTTATTATTTATATTATTATTTTTATTTTGTAGTATTTATTATTATTTTGTTATCATTTATTAATTTTATTATTTATTATTATTTATTATTAAGGGGAGGGATATTACATACTCTCCCACTTTAGGGAACTTCGTCCGAAGTTAAGTTGAATTATTTATTATATATTATAATATTATTTATTTATTTTATTTACTTCATGTTGCCAACACCCCTTTTGCTGAACTAGTATAACCAACAGGCATCGAAAGTCCCCAACACCCTGGGAAATCTCAAGGAATCTTTTTCCTTTTTCCCACTTTCAACACTAGGCATAAGCCTAACTTGGTCTGCATCCTAGTATAAGGCTAGACCCAAGGCTCGTGCTTGACTCAGACCTCATCTACCCCAAGGCAGGCATCTGGTCCGGTACTCAATGACCCCGGGCATCTCGCAAGGCTGGCCCACTCCCTCCACAACTATTAAGGTACATAGCCCCAGGAATGGAAGTCATTTACATCCCTTCTAGACTTTGGCATCCCAATCTAATAACAGGAACGTAGCCTAGAACATCAGACACTTGGCCTCCTCAAGATGGTCCCATAGCTCTTCAAGAGTTATCCATCAAGAGCTATGACAAGACAAAGGAACCATTGGCATATGTAGTGTTGATGGGGTTTTGTTCCCAGCCCATATGGTGCTACTTATTCTCCCTCATGCATATGGTCTCACACAAGATCATCAAATAAACTGGCCCCCACATCCCAATGTGGAGTCCTGTCAACCATTACAGCTCAACATGCAACAATGCATTCACTATACCTTCATAGTATTATAGAAAATAATCCACGTGCCATGTCGTGCATGTCTTCAAGAAAGCATTCATTATTGTTAATCGCAATATTAGGAGTAATAATGCACTACATGCTTATGCATATCATAAATTTGTACGCAACTATCACATGCTTCAGTTATACCTTCAACATAATTATATCAAAGCCATATCATGACTTCACATAAATGAATCACATGTCAATAAACCTTATATTACAGCATCATAACTCTTATGCCACGTTATGCATATCATATCCATCATGAGTATTCAACATTAAATACTTATCATCACGTAGTAAATGAATATGTCAATATACATTGACATAATATGATAATACTTATGCATATCGCCATCATCGTATGGATACATTAACAATATAAGAACCATATGTGCATCATTATTCTCCTACCATGATATCATGAAACATCGTCAATATGTTTTCATCAAGTTGCCAATTACTTTTCAATAATCATTTCCACTTCTCTCTACTAGGTAGTTGATCATTTACACCAATGGTATAACCATCTAACATTGTTAAATTTCACATGAGTCTCATCATCATGGGTCTTAATCTCTTATTATATTATTCCATCATCATCAAAATTGAAATTCCCTGATTTACATCCATTTACTCTTTGGCTTACTAATTCCAATACCACTATATGTGATTACATATAAACATTATTTCATCATGATTTAATTTTATATCATGCTTAACTTACTTGTACGAAGTTTTGTTGATCCATGTTAACTTATTTAACAATTAGCACTTCATCCACAAAAATATTTTCTTATCTCGTCGAGTTTGTATCTCAATACCATTTGATTGATTTGTCAAAAATACTCTTTCTTATTAAATAGTATCATTATTTTAGATTTTGAAACAGTTGGAAACACTACTACCATCATTTTCCATGAAAAATTTAAATGTGAGGTGTTATGTGGAAACAACCTCTTTAAACTTTATGGGAAGTCCTACTCATGAAACAATGAGTGAAAATTAGTCAAGTACAACCTCTATTAATTGACTTTCACTTCTTTTGTCACTATGTACACAATCCTTCTCAAGGTATCCTTATAAAATTTCTAGCAACATTAAGATAGCTACCAAGTATAATCCGCCTATCAATATAATAAAATCTCTCGATCCTTCATCTTGTTATCCATAATTCATTCATCTAGTTAATCACCTATGGAACACTTTACAATGTGGCTCTCCCATAGTTATAGATGTTGTTATGCATAGTTTATCTTCTCCAATCGTTCTATTTTATCATACGTTATAGTTTCCTTAAAATGACCTTCATTATTACCATGAATTTTCAAATTCACTAGTTGACTGCCAATATTTTCTTCGTTATGTGGATCATCCTTAGATAGACTTTATAGTGAGACTTTTAGAGTACCATGTCATGATTATACCAAACACTTACATTATGTTCTAAAATAGGTTGTCTCTTCTTACTGATTTCTTACCCTTGTTGTGATACTTATTTTCTACCACCTTAATCATCTGATCCAAGTTCGCCATAATTAGATGAACTATCATTAGTTATCATCCTTTCTTAAAAAAAAATGCATGTTTCTCCTTCCCATTTCTCCATAGACAAATTTATCCACTATATGCAATTAACCTTGAATTATGAAACCTCATGTAACATTATACTCAACATCTGAACTGAAATCCAAATTGGTATGATTTGTCTTTGAGACTAAAATATAGCATCCTGTGGTTTATATATATACTGTAAACCCAACTGATTCACTCAAGAAGGAATGGGACTTCAATGGTAGCTTGATGATGTTTAATATACTAATGATATGAGTAGTAAATGAGCAGATACATGTAATCTAAATGGCAATTACAATGCAAAATTAAATTTATTAGAAGATCATATTGAGAGAGTTGTGTTCTTGCAATAATAGACCAGATAAATGCCAAGCAACTGCTATTGCTAAAGGACAATGAGAAGAACAACCCAACCCAAATAATTATTGAATAGTATGATCAACATTCAAGGAATGTTATCTCTATGTTTTTAGATCAGATTGAACAATAAAATAATGAATAGATGCAAGTGAACAATGATCATCTAAAGGTAATAAGATATTAGAGTTTATCCATTGTGAATTGGAATAGATTTCACTATTTTAGAGCACTTTAATTGGTGACAAATTTACACTTCAATTATCCAAATACTTCAACTGCTATGTAAACTATGTTGTAAAATGAACTGGTGGTGGGTAGTTACACCAACATTAAATATTTGTTACAAAAACATACCAATATCAATATGTGATCTTTCAGACAATTATACATCATCAATTATGGGTAGATTATCACCATCAAGATTATAAGATTATATACTTTTCCAATGAATCAATGAGTCATAATAAAACTATATCTTTAACTATGTGACTCATTTAGACTTTCGCTTTGTTATATGGTTGTAATTATGAAAGCACAAACAACTCAAGAAAGTGAGATAGTGGTTTTACCATGTAATGAGAGCATAGAACCATAGAGGAAAGAATAGGTATCGATACCAAATAATCTGTTGTCTATAATGATGCATGAGAAAACCAATGAGGAACTAATGAGTGCACTAAAACTTTATCTTACACTTAATTTAATATCAAGTCTTACTTCTATAATTTAATATCAGACTTTTGTAATGATTCTACAGAAATAAGCTGGTTGTAGCTAGTTTAACAAGTATATCAGTCTACCAAAGCCAGATCAGTTATCAAAGTGTGATAAAAAAAAGGTTGATGAACTGTAAAAGAAAAGAAGGTTGATCTAGAGAGCTTGTAAAAAACACTTTTGTAACTCAAGATTCATCACTAAAGAAGCATAAAATAAGAACCAATATACTCAATAATAATTATTATCAAATTCTAATAAGTTATCCTTATTATTAGAGTTATGAGTTTAATAAGATATATTTTTATCATAAATACTTAAACCATAAATTATCAACAATCACAAATTTTGTAGTACAAAACCATGGAAAACATGAGTTAAAAGATAGTAATGATGTTAGAATAAAACTTAGAGAATTGTCTCAATGAAAAATCCAAATTTAAATGACTAAAGCTTAAGAATATTAGTGGCATTATTGTGTTAAGAAGGTACTTGAATTTCGAAAGAAAATTTATTAATTCTACAGATTCATGATTTTTAAGGATAAAGATAAATTGAAATTTTGTACTGTAGAGTGAAATCTTTAAGTATCTATTTAAGCAACCATAACTTATGTTAAAAGAACTAAATGGACTACTTTTAACAAAATAAATCGTTAAACAAATTTATTGAATGTATCTTGAGATTCTTATGGATATTAAATAATGACTGTAAGGGAATTTAATAAATCAAACAACCAAAGTAATATTTCACACCATAAACAAAAAGAGACACCACCACCCGACCCAGAACCAGATCGGATGGCTGGGAAGGTTATCCCTCCCCAAAACACAAAATAAAATGATTTCATTAATAAGATGGTCTGCCTACAAGCGCACCTGGAAAGGCAACACCATATCAAAACCCTTAAATTAAAATACATTTTAGCCATAATGATTTCCTGGATAAGACATAAAATTGCTTGCATGTGTACAGAATCCCAACCCCAACCAACATTTCACATTATTTAGTTAGATTGTAAGCTTGCGGCCATGGCTATGCACGTTTCGGAAAATTCCATTGTTCCATTCATCAACAATGTCGAGAAATCTATAAGAGAAGTAACCTTGTTCAGGCTCATGCTCAAATAATGTCAAAACAAAGCACCTTGATTAAATTCAGGCTAAATTTTGAATTTCAAGGATTACATTTAGGGAACACAATGCATTAGTCGTAAGTATAAATCACCATCTGAAATCCCGCAATTTAAGGATAAAAGCACATAAAAGCACAACTATCACACTATAGAGTATTAATAAACAAAAAGGATGGATTTAATTTCCACACGTATTTGTGAACTATTTGTCACAAGTTCGAGTCCTTGCTGTCAAACAGTTTACATGTAGCATACTACATAAATCATCTCATCAAATGTACAGCGTAAAGAGAACTTGACTAATCATCTAGAACTTGACTCATAATCTTGTCATAGTTCCACATCTTCTAGCCATATATATCTATATCTATATATATATATATATATATATATATATATATATATATATATATATATATATATATTCACATAAATTACCAACTTGAAATAAGATAGTATTACATTTACTCTTCTAAAAACACATTCATGTGATATTTTAGGATAAGAATGATGTTTGCTAGCAAATCATTAAACTAAGTTTTTATGTAGGTGCACAATGCTAACATGTACATCTTTACACTCCATGACCTTGTATCTACCTGGCATGAAGCAGTCAGTGATCTATTATTACTTAAAAGCCATTTGCGTCTGGCTCATGATTAGTCAACAACTGGGTGCTAACAAAAATAATATGGATGTTCTCTTTTTATCTTGATGTCATCTAATACAAATTCCATTTCAAAAAGTCAAATTTATACAAATTTTATTGTCACCAAATGCAAAAATGAACAAGAACAATGTGACATTGAGCTTATTTGTTGGTGTATCATATACTGTCCTTCACTGACACTTTGAATTAGATATTCCAGTAGCAAATACTCCATTTTTTTCCACCATTTTGGCACCGTTTATTAGATTGGTGCTCCAAGTTACTTTGTAAGTAGAAAGTTATTGAAGGATATATCCATGGATCTGAACTCTACATAAGTACAGACATCGCTGAGCGAAAAAAAAAAAAATGGAACAGACAAGTACATATCTGAAATTTTCTTGCTACTTTTGTAGGACACAAAATATGAACACAGAATCCATAGGCACAAAAGCAAGAGATGACCATGAAGCTATAAAATTAGAAGCCTCGAAAAAAATTTAGAATTACATCAAGCAATTAAACAAATAATACAGATGACTATAACAAAGCAGGAGCAATAGTGATAATGGTGATAAAAGTATAAATTTACACATTGAAGACACAAGTATCCCAAAATTGATGAACCAAAATCAGAATAGAAAAACCACATTGAAAGAATCATAATAGCATGGATCAAAAACCATACTCTGGTCAAAGGTTCACTTTGTAACCCACCACATACTTGAGCCCAATTTTTAGTTACCATACAAGACATGGTCAATAAGCAACACAAGCTAACCCTGAAAAGATTCCCACTATGGGTAAACGTAATATTGTTCTTAGAGTATCCACATCCTTTTAATCATAGAAACAATAGGAAACATTGTTGAGTTGAAATATTGATCATGGTCTCTTGTGTAAAAGAATAGAACATAAAACATTACATTGTCCAAATATCGTTTAGATAACTTACAAAACTAACTATATAGAAGAGACAGCTCACGCCTCATTGTCTTCCATCCTTCACCGGTATTCACCGGTCTTTGCACTTTCCAAATAGCTATAAGATATCTCATTTCAAAAATAGAAAATACCACACACTTCAAAAAAATAGAAAATACTCACAAGCGCTTCTCATGGGGTTTGAGCATGTAAGTGGTGGCCAAGTCCGATCAGAGCACCAGAAATCAAACATATTGCAGCTTTGCCATATAGTTCAATGATCTCACCTTTGTCTTCATGGTGCCTTATTCTTCAAAAATTGATTAGTCCACCACCCGAATACCCCATCTAGCTTTCGATTCTGATGAGGCGTGGAGTTTCTTTGACAAGCATGGGTTAGCAATTTAAGTCGTGGGAGTGTTTATCGAAGACGTTGGAGACGCTTTCCAGAATAGCATGGGAAATGGTGTTGTGGCTATGCGGGAGCCATGCAATCTTGTCGATGAGGCCATGGGTGGGAAGGTCTGTGGAATGGCGTTATGGCTGAGCGAGGAGGAAGTAATCCCCAAGCACCTGTGTTGCCTTTGAAGGGCTCCTTGAGACATTGAGGCATTCTGAATTTGTAGTATATGATGAAAGTCCTATTGCATGTGATGCTACAATGACTAATGAAGATGTGGCATAAGAGTTGGAGAATGGAGGACCGGGAATTAAGAGGACGTGCCTTTTGTTGTATAAGATGACCCTGATAAGATTGTCATACCAGATGATTGGCGTTCTGCTGTGGAGCTTATTACAAACAATGGTGATTGTTTTGTTATTCCTTTGATTGTGGTAGTGTTCAATGTGCATAATAAATATGCCTGTTACCAAAATTAAATAAACAAACAAATAAAAACAAATTGGACAAAAATGATCGTAGAAACAAATTATACTTCAAAACCAAAATATATAAATTTATGATAAATGAGCTTTATCTGATGCCTATCATAAAACACACACCACTCAGATTATGTTGTGGCAGAGCCTGCAAACAGTTGTTAAAAATGGCTAATGAATTAATGAAACAAATTAGAATTGTGGAAATCTAGAAACCCCGATCCCAAAGTTTAGTTGCCGTGGAAATTACTCGTAGTAAATAAATAAATATACGGCCTCTCGAAGTAAGCATCCTGTATTCCCTTCAAAACAAATCAAGTTAAAAATGCCAGCCAATTTTTTTTTTTTAAGATGCCCATAGGCCCTAAGGGTTGAGCCTAAGCTCTGATACCATATGTAACAACCTAAGTAAACATGTAGTTAATAAACTAAGTTCAAATTATGAATAGTGCTTTGTAGTTAATGTCATATTCAATCAAATCAACACTTACCTTATATTACCTGTAATTGAAGTATGCTTACCGCAACAAGGTTATGGGGACTACTCTCCACCCAACTGTAGGCTCAATTGCGCAAGGATTTGCTACAACTGGCCACCACCAAGCCCTCACTCAATGTACTACTGCCAATGACTCCTAAGTCTTAGAACACCATTCTCCCAAGAGAATGAAAGATAGAATCTCGGAATGATGGAATGCCTCCCATCCTCCTCACCATCTAATAAATAGAAGAAACATTGGATGGGAAACCACATGTACATACTCCATGTGTCTACATGCGACTTTTTTATTTTTATTTTTAGCTTTTTTGTTTTATTTCTTTACTTTTCATTTGATTTTTATCTTGTTTTTTCTTCTTTTTGATAGTTTTCTTGTTTTATTCTATTTATTCTCATTTAGAGATTTAGTATGGTTATTACTATTATTTTTTCTAATTTTTATTATTTTTATTTATTTTCTTGTATATATTTTTAATATCATTTATTATTTAACATTTATGATTTATTATTTATATTATTATTTATTATTTTTGTATTATTTATTATTTATATTATTTTATTATTTATTATTAAGGGGAGGGATATTACAGTAAATGTGTTGGGTTGGTTGGGCCTTAGACAACCAGCGTGCTTCCCTTTTAAGTAAAAATGTTGCTCAGTACTTCGATCAATTTATCAGCTCAAATACAGAAATGCGATTTATAAAACATGAGGCAGAGCTCCCTTTTATTAATTCACTGAGGCAAGTACATGCGTGGATACATCGTCCAACCTAGATTCAAGCGATAACAAAATACACCAACCTATTACCGCCTCTCTGGCTGTGTCTCTGTTCTATCCAAAAAAACTCCCTTAGTCCTATTTAAATTCTACATTATATAGATCTTTGGCCAAGGGCCAAAATAGATCTTTCAACCAATTACATAACCAACCACAGAATTTAGCTTCTCAACCTTTAAACTTGGACAGTTAACAAAACTGTAGCAAATCTCTAGCTTTCGTTCTTCATAGTTTTGATCTCGACTGCCTTTGGATCGATTTTGCTGTCGTGGTTGAAGCTTCTTAAAACGAGGTGGTGATCAAGGAGGTTCGGATCTACTGTAAGGATTTGTTGTGCTTGTAACAGTGCAAGATCCGATCCTGCACTAGGATCAACGGTCACAATAGGTACTATAACTACCAAATAAACATTGAAGATATCAATAAGTTACAATGAGTGATTAAAAGTAAGAAATCATGTAATAAATGATTAATTAATGCTAAGTTAAGTTAAAAATATGAAAAGTAAAGTGCATATGAAATATGTCACCATTCCTGGACTGGTGCAAGATGAGGGTGTATAAGAAAGGTAAAATAATGGTAAATGGTTATGATTTAGGAAGGTGAAAATGGTAAAAAGAGAGCAAATTAGGGGGCTAACATCCTCCCATCCCCAAACTATTGTGTGTCCTCACACAACTCTTTACCTTTGCAAAAAACCTTCAAAAATTTGAGCATTCCAGCTCAATCCTTCTTTGGCATACTGACATCAGCCTGCAATGTTTCAGACTTCCTCTTTTTGATGTTCTTTAGTTTCTTTGTCACCTTTTTCAGTCGCTTGCAACATTGCGCGACTTGGTACTTCTAGACTTTAACTTCTCTTTTATTTTTCCAAATCTCCGCAGTTAATTCTTCTCTACTCTATTCTTTATCATGCCACGCTTTAGCTATGAGCTGTTCTAAGTTCTACACTTGAAGCTCTAGATCAACTACCCGAGCAATAGGAGTTACCAAATCTTTTTCCTTTTCTGCCTCGACAGGGGCTCTGTCTTCCTCAGGGACCTCAATATCCCTCATGGTTACATCAGGAAATTCTTCTTCCTCTGGTTCTTCTTCTTCTAGTTCTTCTTCTCCTGCTTCTTCTTCTTCTATTTCTTCTTCTTCTGCTTCTTCTTCTGCTTCTTCTTCTTGCGGTTCTTCTTCTTGTACTAGTGCTTCTTCTTGTATTGGTGCAGGAGGGGATTCAACGCCCTGTGGGTACTATGGTTCTTTTCTTGTATCAGATTCTTTATTCCTTTTCTGGGGCTTTTTAATGAAATTTGCCAACAGAGTGTCATCTTCAACCTCTGTAAATTTTGCTGTGTCCGCAAGGACTGACAGGTTGTCTTTTTCGGGGGTCTGTGCCTGTACTAGTGGCATAGAAGGAGTCTCTTCAACAGGTGCAGTAGATGTTTTCTTATTTTGAGATGGGGCCCTTCCTTCCTTTGATTTTTCAGGTCATTTCCTTTTTTCACTGGTGTAAGAAGGACTCCCCTTTTCATTCTTACTCGAGCCCTTGCTTGTGCTTACGGGGTCCTCTGTCTCCTTTCCAAAAGCTGTCTTTTTATGTAGTTATTTTAACAGTGCCTCCCAGGTCATGCCTTTAACTTCTAGTTGTTTCTAGACCAAAATCTCTATCAAGCCATGGTGATATAACTGCGTGTCGGCCCGGTCTGCGCATCCATCCCGCACACCTTTGGCCATTTTTCTAAGCTATTAAACAAAAAATAGGGGAAATTCATCCTCCACCGAATGTGTTGGGTGGCTTCGAAATGCTACAACATTCTAACATGATATAGTAAAGTGTGAGAGTACCTTCCCTCATAGGTTACAAATTTTTGCGGGATGAAAAGGAGGTCCTGCCACTGTCCTAGAAGGGCACTACGTGGAACTCATTCCTTCCAATCTACCTTAATCTTCTTGTCGACGATAAAATGCTGCCATCACTTGCTTTCTAGTTTCTGATTTTTAAACCACTGCTCACCAGTATTTTCCAAGCCTGTCGCTGCTGCTAAAAACTCTTCCGTAACTTCAAATTTTAGAGGCCCAATTTTTACTTGGCCATTTTTGAAACTTCTGGAAAACTGTAAGGCTACTTCTCTGTCGTGCCCATCAAACTTCTACAAGAACTGAAGAAATCCTGAGTCTTGCAATAGTGAAAGACTATTGCAATACTTGGCAGCATGTTCTACCCTACTGAGAGATGAGGGTTCGCTTCGAATGGGTGGCATCACTACTTAATGGCTATGAACAATCGAGAATTTTACATACAACACCAGGAGAATTGGTTCTTATAGATAGGGATCCAACTGTCCACCATCCTTTCCATATTATCACCCATTCATTCCACTGAAATAGTCGTGGATGCATGACATGTTTGAAATCAGGTCGGATTGGTACTTGCAGCGATGTTCTAATGGCTAGGTGAGGTAATCATTATGAGTGAAGGACATCTAGGATTATGGTAGAAAGGGGAAATTATGTCCAATCAACGATTAAACTCTTTTGCATTCCTTCATAATTCAAAAAAGAGCTTAGCATTCATTAAAAACTGACCACGATTCTTAACTTAAAAACACCTTGTACTTTAAATAATTGTCTCCTAGTTAATATGATAGCATGAGTACTCATCGACTAAGTGAAAGGAATCCTTATAAATTTTAATGATGACCACTTTCCTATGATGTATACTATGAAAAGAAAAAATTGTACTATGTTTCTGACAGGGTGCATGCTTGCACTGGTCTTCTTCTACTGCTTAAATTATGTTATTCTGTTGGTACCACTCTGCTTGAATTATCATATAGGACAACATGTTTACACTAGTTCAAGCATAGTATCTAAAAAAGAACAAGGAATTTAAATAAAATATAGTTCAGACTTTCAACACGACTTCCTCAACTTATACTGGAAATTTTCTTCGCCCTTTATGGATACTTCAGAGCATATCCTTTTGCTCTTTGTGAGCGAGATGCTGCAATGAATTCATGAGGGAAAAAAAAAGTGGGAAAAGGGAAATTTCAAAGTGGGAAGGAATTCTGTTACATGGATTCTAGGAATAGTACCACAAGAGGGGATAAACAAAAGTGGGATAAGGAAAAATTTCAAGGATAAAGTGGGATATTTTCAAAATGGATAGGGAAAATTTAGAAGAATATGGGAAGGTTAATCATTCTAGGATTGAAGAAGAAAACTGAGGGAATATTACAAAAGTGGAATTTGAAGAAAGGAAAAAAAAATTCTGGAAGGTTTGCCTGCACTGGTGCAAGAAAAAATAACTGCAATGAAAATTAAGTGTTACTTGAAAAAAATATCCATGCTAATTACCCCAATTGTATAAAGGTTGGTTATGTTAAACCTACTTTTACTTGGTGGTCGCTAGCATATCTAAAGGTCAACCAACATTTTATTTTTATTTAGAAATTTTTTATCTTCGTGCTAGCAAGCTGGTTTTCAGGTTGATCCTTCTGCAATCATGTCAATGAATTGATTTTCATAATTATAGGAAAATGGTTTCTTTTTCTTTACTTGTTTTTTAATTTTAATTTTAATATTAATTTTCTATTTTTAAGAAGAAGAAGAATTCATGTTTTCAAAAGGTTGGTATTACCATTCACCACTACCGTCCCGAATTGTTGTTGGACTTGTTGTGTAAAATCTTTCTTGGTAAGTGGCTGAAAATACTTCTTTAACCTGTGTCCATTTACCAAGAATACTAAATTTTGTCCATCAATAGTTTAAACTTCTACTACTCCATTCTCGAATACCCGGATCGCTTCATAAGGTCCCATCCAACATGTATGAAATTTCCCTTTAAAGATTTTAAATCTAGAATCATAAAGGAGCACTCAATCCTTTGGTTCCAATTGCTTTTTCTGAATAGAATTGTCATGCCACATTTTGCATTGCTATTGAATTAGTATGTTCTGCTAAACAACATCCTTACGAAATTCATCTAACTCATTTAATTGGAAAAGACGCTGTTGTTGTGCCTCAGAGAGATCTAGTCTTAACTGAATTGTAGTTCTGAAAGTTTTGATCTAGAATTCAATTGGTAACAAAACCCGTTTTCCATATACCAGCTCATATGGTGTATGTCCTCTGCTATTTCTCCAAGTGGTTTTGTAAGCCCACAAAGCTTCTTGTAATCTTTTAGCCCAGTCTTTCTGATGCATATTTATTGTCTTTGTAAGAATGGACTTGATCATTTTGTTTGTGGACTCCACCTAGCCATTTGCTTGCGGGTGATACGTCGTGGATTTCCTATGCAGATCTTATATTGCTCCATCACAGCTTATACTGGATTAGAAATAAATTGCGGACCATTGTCAGAAACAATTTCTCTGGGCACACCAAATCTAGTAAAGGTTTCAGTTAAAAGAAAATCAACAATAACTTTTTTCTGTAGAAAAAAAGAACAGGTTTAGCTTCTGCCCATTTTGTAACAAAATCTGTACAAACCAAGATATTCTTTTTACTTAATGACTTGGGATTTATTGGCCCAATAAAATCAGTAGCTCATTTTTCAGATGGCTCGATCATAACTTGGGGGGATAAAGGCATTTCATTTATTTGATTAGGCTGGCCCATTCGCTGACGGCTATCACAACGCCTTACATATTATTTGGCATCCTTAAACAAGGAAGGCCAAAAGTAACCAACACGCAATACTTTATATGCAGTCTACTTATCAGTGAAGTGGCCTCCATAAGGTTCATCATGAGCATATTTCAATATGTCAAACACTTCCTCCTCTCTTACACACCTACGGATAATCAGATCTAGACCAGTGTAAAAGAGATCTCCTTAAATCTAGGAGTATGCATCAATTTTCTGAATAATATTCCACTTTTCACGAGTAGACAAGTGTGATGGTGTTTTCCCAGTAACCAAGTAATTATCAATGTCAACAAACCACGAAGAATTTGTTGACATAGCAAAAATATGTTCATACGGAAAATCATCATTAACAGGAATTACTTCACCAAGATTATCTAATCTAGAAATAAAATCTGCTACAACATTAGATTTTCCTGCTCTATCAACAATAGTAATATTAAATTCCTGCAACAATAGTAACCACCTAGTCACTCTACTGCTAGTCAATGGCTTGTTCATCAAATATTTAATCGCGAAATGATCAATATGTACAAATACTTCATATCCTGTAATATATTGCCTGAACTTATTAATTGCAAAAATTACAACTAAAAACCCTTTCTCTGTCACTGTATAATTTAATTCAGTGGAACACAAATTCTTACTAATATAATAAATAACATAGCATTGTTTATTTTCCTGTTGTCCTAAAGCTGTGCCAATAGCCAAATTTGAAGCATCAGAGGAAATGTGAAAAGGTAGGGACTAGTTAGGACCTCTCAAAACTAGTGCATGTACTAACATTTCCTTCAATGTTTCTAAAGACCGTTGGCAAGATATGGTCCAAGAAAATTCACTATCCTTAGCTAAGTCAGAAAAGAGGGGAAACTATCTTCGAAATTTTTTCAATGAATCTCCTATAGCAACCAACATGCCCTAAAAAACCTCTTACTTCCCTTTGAGTTTTGGGTGCAGGAAGATGTAGAATGATTTTGATCTTTGCTGGATCAACCTCGATAGTTTTACTAGAAATCAAATGGCCAATAAACACACCTGCTTTGCACATTAATCTACATTTCTTATCACTCAAGGCAAGATGGACTTCTTGACAATGAAGAAGTACTTTTTCCAAATTTTCGACAGCTTCTTGAAAAGAATCACCAAACACAAAAAAGTCATCCATATAAATTTCTGCAAATTCTAGATTAGCAAAAATGGCTAGGACTACCCTTTGAAAGGTAGCCGAGGCATTACATAAACCAAAGGGAAGCACTCTATAAGAAAATGTACCCGATGGAAATGTAAAAGTAGTTTTATCCTGATCTTCTGGTGCAATCTGTATCTTCTTATAACCACTAAAGCCATCCAAAAAGGAAAAATATTTCTTTCATGTAAGGGTATCAAGTGCCTGGTCAATGAAAGGGAGAGGGAAATAATATTTGAGAGTGGCTTTGTTTAATTCTTGATAATCAATAAAAATATGCCATCTTCCATATTTCCTAGGTACTAGCACTAATGGAGAGACCAACTGACTGTCAGAAATATGATAGATAAAACTGACATCTAAGAGTTTCTGTACTTTTTCCTTCACAATATCTCTTAGAGATGGATTCATTTGCATTTGGAGTTGTCAGACAGGTCAGGTTCCTTCTTGAATATAGATATGATGTGTACAAGTTTTAGGAGGAATACCCTTCATATATTCATAGCCCCATGCAAAGGCACTAAGATGGTTTTGCAACAAATTCACAAGCTGCTCCTGCTGAGATAAGTCGAAATCTGAACTAATATGCAAGGATTTACCAAGGCTAATCTCAACAAGAGTAGTATCAGGCTCAAGAGTACTCAAGGGGGTGGTCAAATGCAGTGGTATAGAAAAATGAGAATCATGATTATCTTGAAAATCTAGGCTGAAAGTCTAGCTTAATAGCTCAAAATTAGGTATAATGTCTAGATTATTCAAGAAATCTTGAATCTCATCTTCTTGTGAACACATAGTATACTGATAGATAAGGGAAATGTGTTGAGTCTTCTCATCACTACTTTGATCCAACCATAAAGTGTCTCGAACATCCTGAATGGATCTGGCAGGGGGTATAAGGTAACTTTCTTCCTAGAATCTCCATGCGAAATATATATATCACCAGAATGACATCCAATATATGCATCAGCTATAGCAAGCCATGGTCGACCCAAGATCAAGGGATGTCCTCCTACTAGGTTCTTTGGCTAAAGCACAATGAAATCAAAAAGATATTCCCAAGAATATAATGATATGATCACATCGTGCAATACTGCTTCTAGCTTAATTTTAGATCTATCCGCTAATTCAAGCACTGTGGCAGTAGGGTGAAGATGAGATAACCGAAGTTGATCCAGTGTTTGCTTAGTCATGACATTAATGGCTGCCCCTAGGTCTATAAGAACATTAGAGACAAGGACATTACCAATATGAACTAAGAAAACAGGGTTTTCGAGATCAGTATAATTTTCCATAGACACATATCCTGTCATCAACTCTACTACCCTACAAATAAATTTAATGGTTTGGGGTTCTAATATCTTCCTCCCGGGTTTCTTGAGACAGATTTCCTTAATAATATTGGTACAAATGGGGATATCTTTGATTGCTTGAAGCAAAGGTATTTTAATGAAAATATTTCGAAGCTCTGATGCCAAGCTAGTCTCAGAAATAGGCTCACTTCATTCCATTACTAGCCTCTTTGGGAAGGGAGGCTAGTTGGAAGAAGATGACAAGGATTCAAAGGGTAAGGGCTCCTTAGTGACAGTTTTCAGAGAATGGTTAAGAGTTTCCTCTTCTCCTTTCTCTTCAACAATCACTCTAGGTTGCTTCTAATTTTCTGATGTGACAGTCCTTCCCGATCTTAATTGAATATCTTGAACCCCAACTAGAATAGACTGGTACTCTAATGGGAAAGGTGGGTTTGTTACATAGATCATTTGCACTACTTTATTATTGTTAGGATTGAGCATAGGTTGAGAAAGCAACTGAGGAGGTCGAAAAGGTGGAAGTAAAGGCAATGGTGGAGTAGACTGACTCGGCAGTTAAGGCATTGAATAAGGTGTATGTGTAGATGGATATGTCTACATAAGTGGTTGGTAGGAATATGGAGAATTAGTTGGCCCTCTCCAACCTTATTGCCATGGTTGAGATGGTTGCCCATGCTGATATGGATTCCCATACTGCCACTGGTGATTAGTGTTAGGATAAGAAGATGCATGTGAATTATAACCAAAATTGTGTGGAGAAAATTCAGGAGCCATACCTGCACCTACTTGAGGCCAATTTCTTCTTACTCCCATAGCATACAAGTATTCAGCTTTAGGATGTCCCCCTGTAAATATAGCTTTAAGTCCTGGTATAGAGGGACATTTTTCTGTGACATGGTCTTTTGCATAAATAGCACACTTATTAGTTTCTTTCAAATTAAGAGGACACTCTTTAGGAGAATGCTTGTCTCTACATTTAGGACAGAAAATACATAATGACTCTTGTTCCTTCATGAGTTTTTGTTGAAATTTTAAAGAGTCCAACTGTTTGGTAATACTATTCATTATATCAATTTTCATGTTTTCCATTTTATTTTCTAGTCCAATAATCATAACATCAGTAGATTCAGTTTTTCTATTTCTATTTCGAGTTCCTCTACTAGTTCTATACTGATTTCTTGAAAATTTCCTGCATAATTCACAAATTTGTTCAAAAGTTTGCTGATAAATATCACTTTTTCCTAAAAAATTTAAATTATTTCTAGCATTATCAGTTAGTCCTCTTAAGAACAAGGTTCTAATAGTACTGGAATCAAGCTTAAGTTTCAACCTTTGTAAGATATACAAAAATCTTTCTAGGTAATCTTCAAGAGTTTCGTCATCATCTTGTATGATTGTAAAAATATCATCCTTGCATGTCCCGAGTTTTGCAATATTCTTGATATTTAGACAAAAACACTCTCTTCATCTGATTCCAAGAGGCTATAGTGTTTCCTCCTAACGCCATAAACCAGTGTAGAGCTGAGTCCTTGAGAGTAACATGAAATAATCTTAACTTCTGAGCATGAGTTGAATAATCATAACTTTTACACAGAATATCAAACTAAAATAAAAAAGAGTCAGGATCTTCATGAACTTTACCATGGAAATGAGGGAGAGCTGATGGTGGAATATTCTTCATTTGCGCTGTTGGAGAGGTAAATCCCCTCTACGGATAGAGGCAATCCCTACTAGCCCAAAGGGGGTCTAGCAACAATCAAACAATGCTACACTGCAGGTTCCTAGTTGTAATTAACAAGTGGGTAAAAGAAACCTACTTGGATTCCAATGCTATGTTTGTCGAAGAGATGATCCTCTCACTCCTTCGCTCTAGCCGATCACAGTCCTCCACTATCCTCGCGGACAGACACCTGCACAAGCAAAGAGAGAGAAAACACAACCGTAAAATCTACTAAAAACAACTATGTATCAGTCAGGAAGGATACAATTTACATTAATCATTCATAGGACAAATGGAAATGGAACCATAAGAGTAGTCATCTATCTTTATTAATCAAAAAATAGAGTAAGGTACAACCAAAGTCTTGACGCTGAGTCCTTCTCTAGAGGGTCCAGCCAGCATGTTTTCCAAGCATTCACCTTTGAAGCAAATCTCCCATGTCAAAGAGGTCTCTCTCTCACATACAAGGCAACAAGCTCATAACCTTCCTCAAGCTCAAAAGCAATCCTCACACAACACACCAAATGCCTACAAAGAGCAGCACTAATGCACTAAGAATTCCTCAATCAAAGTCTATATGCTCCAAACTAGCTGCTCATGGGCAATGGAGGAGGCTTATAAAGGAGAAGGAGTCTCCATGAATAGGTAAAGGATGAACTCTCCCCCAAGATAAGTGGATGATCAGTCGAACAAACATGCCAGAGAAAGGGTGGCGACCTCAACAACGCTAACAGCCAAGTCTGGAGTCATCTAGAAGGTTGGCTGTTAGAACAAATTCGCCTAAACAGGATCAGCGCGGGTGCAAAACTGGGCTGGCGCGCTGGCATCGCAGATCAATTATAGAAGAAGTCTGGTCAGCGCTCAATGATACAAGTGGAGGGCGCGTTGTCCGTGAAATTGGACCAGCGTGGAAAACATGTGTGCTTCCGCGCTGGCAGCGCAGCAGTTACATTAGCCTCCGCCAGTCAGCGCGGTTATTTAATAAACAGTCGCGATGATGCAAATAACTTAGGCAAAGAGGGTTTTTAGCCATTTGAGAGAGCATAAGTGAGGTGAATGTGGTTTTATGGCACAGTAGGGAGACTGACATGATGGCAGTGACATTTTACTGTGTAACACACCGGTTGCTAGACTTGAAGCCATAAGAATGTTCCTTGTTCTTTCTAGCTTTCAGAAGTTCAAAGTATTTCAAATGGATGTGAAATCTGCCTTTTTAAATGGAGACTTGGAAGAAGAAGTGTATATTGAACAACCAGATGGATTCATCCTTGGAAATGATCCAAAACTTGTATGCAGACCTAAGAAGGCATTCTATGGTCTTAAACAGGCTCCAAGGGCTTGGTATTATCGTCTAGAGAAATACCTCCATCAACAAGGTTTTTCGAAAGGATTAGCAGATAGCAATCTATATGTAAAAATTGATAATGATAAATTGTTAATACTTGTCATGTATGTTGATAATATCATCTTTGGTAGCAATGAAGAAGCCATGAGTCAAAACTTTGCTTTGGTGATGAAGAAAGAATTTGAAATGTCCTTGCTTGGTGAGCTGACATATTTTTTTGGTCTACAAGTCCAACAAAATAAAGACTATCTTTTTATCACAAACCAAGTACCTCAAGGAGATCTTGAAGAAATATGGCATGGAAGATTCAAAACCAGTATGTACCCCTATGGTAACAGGATGCAGCCTCAACGCAAATGATGATTCAGCAGCAGTACATCAACCAACCTATAGATCCATGATTGGTAGTCTGCTCTATCTGACAGGTACCCGACCAGACATCATGCATGTAGTGGGAATAGTTGGTAGATTCCAAGCAAATCCAAAAGAAGCACACCTTCAGGCGGTTAAAAGAATTTTCAAATATCTTCAAGGAACACAGAACTATGGCTTATGGTATAATAGAGATACAAATCTCACACTTCATGCATATACAAATGCAGATTGGGCAGGAAGCATGGATGACAGAAAAAGCACTAGTGGTGGAGAATTCTTTATGGGTCCCAGATTAGTATCTTGGTTCCTCAAGAAACAAATTTCAATTGCTTTATCTACAGCTGAAGCAGAATATGTGGCTGTTGCATCTTGCTGCACACAACTCCTTTGGATGATGCAAATTTTGCAAGATTTTCAAATCACTTGTACTCCACATATCTCCATTTTATGTGATAATACAAATGCAATCAGCATTTCAAAAAACCCATTCATGCATTCAAAGACCAAGCACATACCTATCAAGTATCATTTTCTCTTAGAACAAGTGCTTGAACAAAAGGTCAAATTGGAGTATGTTCCCTCCAAGGAACAGGTTGCTGATATACTCACCAAACCACTGCCCAAGGAGACATTTGAATACCTCAGACAAAAGCTGAGATTAGTTGATGCATCATCTTGTTGTTGAAACTTGTCTGTTTTAGAGAAAAGTGGTTGTATGCGAGTTTAATGAGGAGAATCCGCGTACATACGCTGGTTTATGTGGATACAGTCGCGTATATGTTGGTTTGAAGTCAAACAGTGGGCCAAGCTTAGGACGAAAAGAGTCTGATATGGGTCTGACAGAGACCATCTGGGACAGGTTCAAGGGGAGCATATATTCTTCTAATAATGCATTTTTGGCATTATCTTAGAAGATCTTGGTTCACTTTCACAGTTGTTTTTTATTTCAAGTGGAACAGGTGCAGAGGGAGATCATAGTTGCTGGTCTGAATGATGATTGACAGGTGTTGTTGATGATAGTTGATTGATATTTCATCTCTTGTCATGTATTTCTTTTCTTATCAAGGTCATGTAACGACCTACTTTGGTTTCCCCACTATGCGTAGGATGGATGATGTAATGTTCTTGTTTTATCTTGTGTAAACTTTTGGTGTATCCACACTTGGTTGGGTGGATGAGTCAATCCCCACTTGGTTGGGAGATGGATGTATGTATGAGTCTTTGGTGGTAGGAAGGTCATTTATGATGTATAAAGTTATATATCTTCTTATAGAACATCTTCTTGCAGACCTTGCCTATAGTCAGGGGAGCATGGACAGCACAGCAGAGCAAAGATTTCAGCATGAACTCAGGGGGAGCATAACCCTTTGCACTTGATGAAAAAGGGGGAGAATGACTTTGAGTGACTTGGGGTTGCCATCAAGTCCAAAGGGGGAGATTGTTGGCATTATGACAGAGGTTTGGCACTATGACATAGGTGTTGTCCTTGATGGCAACTCACTCAAATGACAGATCATTGTTCAGGCTCTCAGACTAAAAGAAAAAGAGATATACGCAGGTTCCTCTTAACCAAGTCGCGTATACACGTGAGTTATATGATCAAAAGGCATGTATACGTATGCACGTATTTTCATGCAAAGAAAAGTGCATACATGTGGGAAAATTTATTTTGGTCCATGATATTTAGTCCTTGGTATTTTGACCTATGGTTGTGGACCATGGTATTGCGTCCGAAGTGTTGAACCCAAATATTAGGTCCCTAGTATTGGTTCTAAATGGTTTTGGACCATGGTATTGAGTAAGGCCTAAGACTATAAAAGGGGAAGGAGATCATTAGGCAAAGGTAGGAACTGAAGTATTGAATATCTTATGAAGAGAAAGATCTAGAATTGGGTTATGGTGCATAGCTGGATTTGAACCAAGGAGGAACCTGAGCACTAGAAGATGGATAAGTTCTATTGATGGGTCAAGATCTTAAGGCTTGAATAGTAGTATATTTGTGTGATTTTGATCTGTTATATTTGGCGCATGATTTGATCTATAAATCTGATAATCTGGGTATAACTGATGTCTGAATAAGTGAAAAGGGTAAATTATCTTTTATAGATCTGTACGCAGGTTCGATACATAAGAGGCACGTATACACGTTGGTTCAGTAAGTCAAAACAGCGTATATGCTGGTTGGCCTTAATACAGAAGCGTATGCACGCAGGTTTCTACATATTGAAGTAGCATACGTCTCATGAAATATGTTTTAGCTGCTTCTATTTATTACTGCAGTGTTATGGGTTCAGGATTGGTTTCTGGTTACTATTAATGTATTATGGTTACAACATTCAGAGAAGTAATTTTTTGATTTAGTTTTGATTGAAGAACAGGAGATTGGTTAATGGAGATATATTTGATGTTTGATTAATGTTATTGATGGATCCATTCTGAAAATTTATGAAACGTGGTCCCTGGAAGTAATGAGAAGGTTGTAGCCTTCTGTAGGTCAACACCTATGTACTAGTACCTCAGCTAGTACAAGAGCTAAGGGGGTTGTAGCTCCCTTCCAGGCGAAGCTGGAGAACGAGAGAAGGTTGTAGCCTTCTGCAAGTAGTAGCCTGCGTACTGGTATAAGACTGCACCAGTACAAAAACATTGTAAAAAGAAGTTTCTCATTAAAGGAAGATAGAGACGAATTGCAGCAGGTGGTTTTCACCCACATTGGGTTTCCACCTTATATCTTGTGTTCTCATGTGTGATTGCTTGTTCTGTTTTACTGTTCCTGGTTACTGTTTATATGGTTTTATGCATAGATTAATGATCAACAACTGAAGAATAATTTAAATTACAAGTTTGCTGGTTATATGCTTGTTTCCTTAACTACAGTTGCGTACATACGCGGTTTTTACTAACTAAAGTAGCATATACAAATATGATTGTAAAATGAAAATAATTGACCTGATAATACTGATTCACCCCCCCCCCCCTCTCAGTATTATTTCCAACAGCTTTCAATAGGATGTCACCATTGAGTACATGGACACTATCATGGACTACCATGCTTGGCATTAATTCGACACCATTGACCATCGTAAGGATGTCGAATATTTGGTCTTCCCATAGTTGTCTATGTCTTAGTGCTGTCTTGAATGGCTTACTCAATCCTATTTTGTCTCACATGGGTACATGTGCAGATTGTAATGTAACATCTTGTAAAAGTGAAAGAAAAAGTGTCGATAGTAGAATGTAACAATCATGTAGTAGTTGAAGAGTCATGAGGGTAGGTGAAGAGTCACAAAGGGGAATGTCAAGGATCACCCCACCCTTTTCTATTTATAGAACCTCATAACTCATTGTACGGGCTTTTGGGAACCAAGCTTCCTATAGGTGTATCTTAGAGAAAGCTTGGAGTGTATTGTAACGAGCCTTGGCTTCTTCATAGTGCAGAGCTAGTATATCTCTTTGGAGGAGCAAGCAGCAATGACTGTAACATTCCATTGTCAGGACTAGCAGTTGGTCATGGTTGTATGTATGATTGGAACTTTCACTTTCTTAATATAACGGAGCCAGCAAGTTTCATGCATGTGTCGTTATTGCATTTCAACTATCTTGGTTACTCTAATGATATGTGTAATTTTTTGCTTACACATGTATGTATGGACTCTTTCTATATATGTATGTATGAATCTTACTAAGACGTGTTGTTGGTTTAACCATCACTTTGGATCATTGGCTAACCTGCCTTCCAACCTGCAATGTATCTTTGCTCATGTGTTCCTTTCAAGTTGCGTGTTTCCAGAGGTTTCTAATGGGCACACTCATTCCCCATTTCGTGTGTTAGAACCCTTCATGCATCTTCCTTGGCTTGTTGCACTAATCACACCCTTGCTACCAACAAGGACAACCTACTTACCTCTGCACGCAACCATGGTCAAGGAAATATTGTACAACCCACTTCTCAAGCTCCTACACCAAATGGTTTGAGGTCTAGTTGGGACTTCTTACCAAGGAGATCCCTTGACATGTTAGCGAGTCCAGCACCACCAATATTTTGGTGCTAAAAAGAGGCCGAGATGAAAAGTTGAGTCCTCACATCCATTTTGAATCTCTGCATACCTGTCATGACTAACTACAAAGTTTCTCTTCCAAAGTGTATGCCTTATGGAAACAAATTTGAAATCTCGAAAGAGCTATGGGATAACTTGTCACATAAAACAGATGATGGAGGAGGCTACGTAGCCTTGTTTAGGCACACAGTCAGCGTTGTAGGCTCCTATGAAATACATGAAATATGTGAAGATTACATGACCTGCGCGTCATTCACCTACACGTTTCAAGGGAACCCAATGCATTGGTGTGCCACGCTGCCTAAAAAATATATTCATTCTCTTTCTCATCTAGTCACAGAGATAGATCGTGCTTTCAATCACTTTGACCGTAAAGCACTCAATAAAGAAATTCAGAAATTACAGAAAGCACCCGATGAATCTATTGAACAATTTAACATGCGCTTTCATAATCTTGCATACCGATTTCCAAAATATGAAATTGATTAGGAATTCATCGATGGAATATTTGAGTATCTTATTTACATATCTAAAAATCTGCAATTCTTGAAATCATTCAAAACCCGCTTAGCACACTTCAGTGATGAAGCTGCACAATCATAAGTAGGCATAGTTGTTGTCACAAGTGACTGTCCACCTTCACCTCATCAAACAGTTCCACAACCGTAGAGTGATGTGGGAGAAAATGCACACACATATGTTGAACTGTCACATCCTCCCACCCCACCTACTCTTGATATCTATGGAAATTCAGCTTGCAAACCTACTGGTTGTCATGTGGAATCGTTCCCTCAACCTCCATCCCCGTGTTCCATTGATCCTCCGAATTGTACTGTCTTGTGTTCTTCTGTTATAGACTCCACACTTGTTGTGAACGAGGATCAAGTTGTTGACAAAGTTGGTGTTGTGCATCTAACATGTGCTATCATTCATAATAAGTGTGTGTGGGAATCTAAAGAAGAACCCATGGTGAAGGATGAATCCCTTCGATCTGCGCTTCATCCGCTTTATCCTAACATCCCTTGTGATTCTGCCACTATTGATTTCCCTTGTGAAAACTCATATCCAGATGATTCTACTTCTGATAGTTCACAGAACACATTGGATTTTAGTCTATCATTACATTGCGGAGAGGACACATCTTCCTCTAAAAATTCATCCAACCTATCATCTATCATTTCTGAAAACACAGAGGGTGAACATCCTTTCTTCTCATATACCCCTCTGCACGATTCATAAAATCATGAGGATTCCGACGAACATCCCCAATTTTGTTATCATCGTTTTTGTGATCTTTGTACTTCTTCATTTGATGACGATGTTGATTCACTCATTGTTAATATGTCTAGGTCATTGGTCTCCAATGATCTACCTATCAACGAATTTGAAACCCCCAGGCTATTGAGGCATTTCAGCTCAAGTTGATGGTTATGTTAGGCCCTCGTTGTCCTGAGGTTGGTTTTTCTTCTAATTAGGAAATTTTTGAAACACACAAGGCTCCTCATCACTCTTTGCTTTGCATTGAAGATCAACCAAACACCCAGATTTCACTTCCTCCACTCGAATCACATGATCCTATCACTCTTGCATTGGAGGGATACTACACAACAAGCACACTTGTGCGACGTAAGTGGTCTACCTTTCTCACGTTTTCTTTCATGTCACGGTCAAGAGAATGCATATGATTAACATCTACACGTAGTGAAGCACAACACCATGGCAAGTCCATAGAGTGCATGTCATGCACTTTCACTCATTTCTTTTCCATGGACACACTTACACCCGAAGTGTGTTTGTCGTCATTGTTATATCTTTCATGTTTGTTGGTTTGCATGATTGTGCTATTCGTGAACCACGCCTTCACCAACATGGGTTGACCAATGCGCCAGTGGCTGCATTGGAAGTATCACTTCACTTGAGAAGACCCATGCACTATTAGCTTAGGAGTAGGAGTAGTGTTTTCTTCTTGTTGGTTTTCTCACATGCATGTTTGCTTTCTTGTTTGTTTGTTTTCTTGCTTGCTTATTTGCTTACTCCCTTTGCATTCGCATTTGCTTCTGCTCTTTTCTCTCTCTTTTTTTATTTCTTGTTTACGTTCGTAGGTTATTTTTGCATGAACCATGTGCAAGCCTTGAAACAATTTGGGTAAAGAACAAGAGGACTTGTGCAGTTATCAATACTTGGTTATCTGTCATCCTATCTCTGTATGAAGAACTTGTTGACTTCAGTCCATGATACACCAATGGAAAATGCGTTATGTTCGAAGTGAAGCTTAATGAAAACACAAAGCCTGCATGCTAACTAGTATCACCTACTCTAGTCGGTTGTTTGTGGGTTAACCCTTGTTAGCTCAGTTAAGTAGAGTAAGGTGAGGGGGGGAACCTTAACAAGTATGTCAAAGGTATATACAAAATACTTCTCTAAAGGAACAACCTCTTCTACTCTCAATAATTCAGGATCCCTCTTCCACCTTCGAAATGAATAAGTGTTATGCACAATTGTTGAAAAAACGAAAATATGAAAAATTTTGAAAAAATGAAAAATTAATGAGGCGAAAGAAGCGAAAGGCTTCCTGCGCAAAGAGGTGATGCAAGTAACTCCACCGGGGTACTGACCAGGCTCATTGGAAGTGGAGCGATGGTTGTGTTCTATGTGACTCCGTCGGGGTACTGTTAAGGCCTGTTGGCAGTGGAGCAACACCAGAGATGAAACTTAAACTATGACTGTCATATTTCTTGTGTACCAATATACCCCTCATCCCCAATCAAAACAACTATGTTGACTTGGCTTGGAATGTGTGCTAACCGACCAAGAGCATGGAAAGTGCTACATCTTTCAATCAAGCTAGTGTTGGAATCAAGATGATCTGAGAATCAAGCAATACTTCAGGAGGAGTTAGACTTTCCTTTCACGAAACAAGGTCCATTCAGAGAGCCGGATTTCTACTAGTGTGTCACCAAGTGTTGTAGTGGTTACAACCACCCTCCAAAATTTTGCCTTAACTTCATTTTGGAGCCTCCCTACCAACCATCCTTAGTAGCATGTCTTGCAATGTCAAGTACATAGGCTTCATTTGAGTTTCATTAGCTTACCAGCTTGTGTATGTTAACTTGTTTGTCTCCCACCTGTAGGCTATCATTCCAGACTTACATTTTTCTGGCTGAGATGCTCCCCTTGAAAATTGTGTAATCATGAAGGGGAGCCAACCTTCCCTCCAGAAATTGCGCAATCCTGTTGGGCTCCAGAATTGTGCAATCCAGCCAGGAAACCTTCCCTCCATAAATTGCACAATCCATCCCAACACTGGGCTTCAACTCAGAATTTACCCAATTTTGGGAGGCAGTGACCTGATGGCCCCAAAAATTACGCAATGCCTGAGGGACAGGCAACCTTCCCAAAAATTACGCAAATTTCATCCCCAAACTTGTAGGTTGTTGCATATGCTGTTAGGTTGACCGGTTCCCTCCAGGACTAAGCAAGTATGATTTGCATGCATGGCATGCTTTTCCTGAAAACGAAAAAAGCAAAGCATCCCTAGATTTTAGGGATCTATTTTTAGAAATTCAAGATTACATGCAAAGATCATTTTAGAAACCTCCCTCCAAGTGCCGCTTTTTCCTAGATTTGTGGCATACATGTCATAACCTCGATATTATGAAATCTAATTTGTCAAACGTTGTAGATCTCATTCCTCACATCGATGTTGCAGCTCTGACATCCCACATCATATCTAGGAGTCTTCACCACATTGAACACAACTTTTTCAGGGTAAGACTACTTCTCATGTCTTGTGTTGCATTTATGTCACTTTTTGTACTTTGTTTTGTGTAAGTGATGTCTGCTTGATTTCAATGAACGCTTATTGTCGTTTTGATGCATGTTATCTTGTAGAAGCATTGTTTTAGTTTTTCTTTACATCTCACTATTGTCGCATGCATGACAATGTTTCTACACTAATGGTTGTCATCGCAGCGACTTCACGCATGCTTGCTTTCCTGTTTTCTGAATTGTGCACTCAATGTTTTCATGCATGATCATTCACTCTTATTTTCACTCAACTTCGCCATGCATTCAAGCTTCTCATGTTTCCAGTCGCCCGTCAGTGAGTCTAGGCTGCCTTGGCCCACACCTTTCCTTGCCCGCTAGCAAATGTGCATTTTTGGAAGTGAAGGCTCTACCTTCCCTCTAGAGATTGCACAAATATAGCCTAGCAGTGGCCTCCAGGCTTGCATTGCACAATTCTGGGAGGCAGTGCCTTACTGGCCCCAGAAACTGTGCAGTGAAGTTTGTTGATTTGCATGTCACTTCTAACTGAAATTGCACATTATGCAGTTTCAGTCCTCAGCATGCCAAGATGGATTCTGCATTTTGTTGTTCCAGTAGTCAATCAGTCTCCTAACAACCCAGACTGTGCCTTGTGCAGTTTTGACAGTTAGTCTCCCAGCCTCCCGATGAAAATTGCACAATCTTCACAGATAGTCACACAAGTATGTTGCATGTCATTCCTCCATTTTGTTTTGGTTTTTAACTGATAATTTTTTTTCCATGAGTGTTTCTATGTCTCTAGGTATCACAGGTGTTCGTCTGCCTCTCAACTGTACAGATACATTGGCCTCCCAGAGAGCAGGGTCAAAGGACACCATTGAGAGTGCAACTGGAGATGCAAATGAGTGAGTGTATATGAGCTTGCCTATATATGAAGACACCAAGTCATTCATAGACAAGGATATCAATATGCAATGGTAGCAGCATCAAATTGATTAGCACCCTTAGCTGCAGCAACAGGTAGTAGACCTGTGTGCGGCAAAGGTAATAGGAAGGTTGTTGACAATGCAGAGGGGAAGCAAAGCTTCAAGTTCTAAGCAGATCCACTTGTGATGAAAGAAGCTTTGGAGGTTGAGGCTAAGAGGTGACGATCGTGCAAAGACAAAGAGGAGTTGCAGGAGTTGAAATGACAACTCATGAAAGAACATGAGCTACATAGAAGAGAGAAGGAAGTACAGCAGGAACAAGTACAGTTGGAGGCGCAACATGTGTAGATTGATGAAAATGCATCCATATGGTTATAGACCCATCCTAGTAGTTGGCACAGAGTAGATAGGGTGAGCGGTGATGTCGATCACATGCATGGGTGTTCAGGAGCATGGATTTCATTGTGTGCGCACATGCAATCCCATCCATTGGCACACTCACCGAGGTGAAGAAAAAGAACCAAGTCCGACTGGAGATGGACATGTACTTCGATGAGTTGATGTGCATAGCCACCAGCACATACTTGGAGCTCAACGCAGACATTATGCATCAATATGTTGCTATTCTGGCTACACTCAAGACTATGATGTGTATGTTATTAGACGAGTTGGACAAAGGAGCCAAATCAGTGTACTCGAATGCAATGGAGGCAACACTTTACTTTTAGCATGATGTCACCATTAAGCACGCAGACACCATCATGGACTATCAATCTTGGCATCAGTTCACCACCGTCGACCATCGCAGGGATGTCGAAGAGTTGGTATTCCCATAACTGTCAGAGTCTTAGTGATTTCTTGCATGGCTTACTCAAGCCTATTTTGTTTCACATAGGTACATGTGTAGATTGTAATGTAACATCTTGTAAAAGTGAAAGAACAAGTGTCGATAGTAGAATGTAATAGTCATGTAGTAGTTGAAGAGTCATGAGGGTAGGTGAAGAGTCACAAAGGGGAATGTTAAGGGTCACCCCACCCTTTTCTATTTATAGAACCTCATAACTCATTGTACGGGATTTTGGGAACCAAGCTTCCTATAGGTGTATCTTAGAGAAAGCTTAGAGTGTATTGTAACAAGTCTTGGCTTCTTCACAGTGCAAAGCTAGTATATCTCTTTGGAGGAGTAGGCGACAGTGGTTGTAATGTTTCATTTTCGGGACTAGTAGTTGGTCATGGTTTTATGTATGATTGGAACTTTCACTTTCTTAATATAACAGATCCAACACGTTTCATGCATATGTCATTATTGTATTTCAGATGTCTTGGTTACTCTAATGATATATGTAGTTTTTTTCTTACGTATGTATGTATGGACTCTTTCTATATACGCATGTATGAATCTTATTGAGATGTGTTGGTTTAACCATCACTTTGGATTGTTTTCTAACTTGCCTTCCAACCTGTGATGTATCTTTTCTCATGTGTTCCCTTTGAAGCTACATGTTTCCACAGGTTTTTAAGAGGCTCACTCATTCCCCATTCTGTGTTATAACCCTTCATGCATCTTCCTTGGCTTGTTGCGTTGGTCACACCCTTTCTACCAACAAGGACATCCTACTTACCTCTGCGTGAAACTATGGTCAAGGCAATACCGTACAACCCACTGTTGGGACTCTTACACCAAATGGTCAGAGGTCTAGTTGAGACTTCTTACCGGGGAGATCCCCTGACACGTTGGCGGGTCCAACACCATCAACACCTTGTTTTATACCTTCTAAACTCTAATTTTAGTTCTTCAATTTCGAGCTATTGTGGGTCGTTGTTAATCTTTTTTTCCCAAGGGTTTGAACACCTATTAGCCATCCATGAGAAGTGATAATGATATCCTACTATTGGGAGGTTCACTAGAAGGCATACAATTTTTCCTTGCAACTCGACTCTTTGACTTTCTATTGTACATACATGTGTAGGGCCAATGTGCCTTCACTATTAGGTTGATGAAATAAGAATTTTTCCTTTTATATTGATCATCTTTTCTCCCAACTCACTATTGTTGTGATGCATGCCCATCATACATGTCATGATGGCAAGGATTTCCATATTTAGGCTTCCATTACCAAGTCTCTTCTTTCCCAAGATCCTTTATTTGATTCCTCGATGCCTAGACTCCATGAATTCCATTTGGCTACCCATGTCTAGGGATAATATGCCCTTGTAATATGAACCTTTCTATAGACCAAGGTTATGCTCTTTGATGCCTCAACTTGTACTCCCCAACCATTCAAAACTTTTCCTTGCAATATGGTGTGATGACATCATCACTCATTCCCTTTAACTCTTTGTTTGTTGATCACATTAATGAGTTAGGGATGGTACATAACTCTTTCCCAAAATTCCATACATTGAAACCATATCGCATACCCTTGGAAGTTGATGCCCTTGTTCTCCTTATCGTACAGACCAATGATGTAGGCCTCACACCACGATGTATTTTCAAAACATGAAGTATATAGGTTGTACTAAGTTGTTAGAATATTAAAAATATGCAGAAACATATAACAATATAAAACACAATAGAACTTTACTAATCTAACCTATTATGCATAATAATAACATTTAATTAATAATAAAAATAAAACAATAGACAAAAGAATGAGTGCACTAGATTTAAGTGGTAAAAAACCAATTGAGGAAACATCCACATGAAGGTAATAACATTTTAATTATCTTAAAAAATATCCAATCTTACAAAGAATACCACCACAAATGTTTTACCATTTTACAAAGATAAGACTTTGATATGCATTGTGTTTTGTTTTTCAAGAAACTCCCTAACCTCTATTATATACTAAAATATTCTGAGGAATTATATCCCAATAATACATCTGAGGTAATGTAATTTCACCTTTTCATATAATAGATTATTATAAAGGTATTTTACTCCATGATGAATATTCATATAGTAGATTATTATAAAGGTATTTTACTCAACAATGAATTTGGAATTCACCTATTTTACATAAAATCAGTTATTTAGTTATTTATTTTCCAACATAATGTGTACTTTACAATGGGACACATTCCAACACTCCCCCATAATGATTACAAGGGAGATGGAACACTTAAGCAGGAAGATGGAATTAAACCAACATTTTTACTTGAAGACAACTTCTCACATTTCTATCAATTGTTGAAGTCATATAAAAAAATTCATTGTCATGGATGTGGTGAAGATATTTGTCATAACCAATGATAAATATTCTGAGGAAGTATAAACATTTTCACCAATAATAAAGCAACACTTTTGAGGAAGTACGAACAAAAAATACTCTTGAAGAAGTTTGAACATTGTCACAAGTAAGAAGGAAACACTTCTGAGGAAGTTTGAACAAGCAACACTTTTGAATAAATATGAATGTTGTCACCAGTGATAAACAATATTCCTGAAGGGGTTTGAACATTGTCATCAGCAATAAAGAAACACTTCTTAGGAAGTTTGAACAAACAACACTACTAAAGAATTTTAAATAATGTCACCATCAACACTGACTAAACACAATTTGTAAATTTGCATAACTATATATCCCAATAATAACATATGATATGCAATGATATGAACTTCTCAAGCATCTCTGAAAGGCAATGCATGACCTTTCATCACTCAAACCACAATCTACATTGATAATTGGCACTCGTCCATAGTTTTTCCTTTCATGTCTTTGCTGCAAAGATACGAAATAATAACTACCTTGTTTCCAAGAATTTTGATTCCTCAGTAAATTGCTCTGATGCGTATGAGGATGATGATATGGCATATATGTAGGATCAATTTTTGGTTCACTAATAGGGGTAGAATAATCGTGTTCATCAACAATACTTCTAAGGAAGTCTACAACAACATTATTAATCATCTCATCAAGTTTCTTGTCGAGTCGTCATTTTGTTGTCTTTTTTACCATTCAAAAAACCCATTTTTTATCATTTTACCTCATCCCCTCACCCATTTATTACACTTCTTAACGTATTCCTTCGTAAATATACGATGGTAAGTTTACAAGTGCTAAATTAGTTAATTATCATCAATTTCATTTATTTTTAATGAATTAAAGATGATTATGGTTGGTTTTACTAATGATTGGTATGCGTAGTTCAATTCTTGTAGCTCCTATGTGGATCATGTAACCGACTTCCAAAGTTGGCATATATACACAACTTCAAGAGAAATTTTAGAGCATGGGTTTTATTCCTAAGGCCATTGACATGTATATATGTTGTTTAATTCCTACACAAGTTGATTCCATGAGCCTCTAGTTCATGATCAATGTTTCAATCAACTCGTGTCATGCAAAATTGAGTAACAAACTTCAAATGCAATTTTTGGAGCAATGAATAAGAATATGGAAATTCCACGACATGGGTTTTGCGTGGAAAATCCTCAATTAGGTGATGCTAGAGTGGATTCTTGAGAAAATGCATGGAATTTGTGATACACACGGTTCTATCAAGTGGAGTTTTATTGTTACAATTGTTTCCACAACATGTCTCAAATGGAATGCAAAGTCAATAACAGAACCAATTAAGCTACTTCTTGTTGGTTTTATGTTAGAAATAACATATGTAATAAGAAATTGAGTTGTTCTACAACCAAGATATCCCAAATCACATAAATATAATAGCTTGTAAGTTGTTCATAGTTTAATAATCTGTATTTGGGAGAATTGGTTTCAAATTTGTTCCATTTCTATTTCGTAAACATGTTTGGTAAGTGAATGGAGGAGGGTTGTAAAATTTGTAAAGAGTACCTAGGTTTCCAACTCATAATTCATCTATATACTATGAATTTTGTTGATCAATGGATCATGGGAGTTGTAGGTTGTATTTGTTAGAAAATTATATATTACGGAGCAATGGAACACATAAAATATTGCAGAAATATAAACACCGAAAACGCACAAAACAAGAGAGACACAGATATACGTGGTTCACCCAGTTTGGGCTACGTCCCACCCGAACAGCCAGTCCTTCCTTTCTATTATTCCAGAAAATGAAGAGACACAACCTACAGCATCCGCTGTAATATCTCTCTGTTTTCTCTCAAGTCTCACT
>APFE030069589.1:48315-88305 GCA_000404065.3 Pinus taeda | reverse complement strand
CCCCCGCGGGGGGGACAAGTCCCCCCCGCGTGGAGGGGTGTACAAAACTTCCTGGGGTATACATCCGGCTGAAACAAAAACCTCTGAACAATCATGCTCCACACACAATAGTATTATGTATTTATGAGATTTATCCTTAATGACAAAGTGTTGATGTTGTTGTTTGAAATCATTCTTCATGTGATTAATTTTTATTATGTAGCTTCTTAGGTAACATGGCACCATTTAGGAGGACCCACCCATTCCTTTCCTCTCTGTAATGTAGTATAACTTAGTTGTTTTCCTTCATTATGATAGATACATTGTCTTGTTTTCTCCTTTTCATTCATAATTAAAATATAGCTTGTTTCCCTTGAATAACACCATTTATTTATTGCTCTGATCATTGAATGTTTTGTTTCTTTCAACTATTGGTTAGTTTTAGGAGTGATATTGATCATTGAAATGCAATGATACATGTTTCAATCCACCTGTTTCCATAACTATCTAGTTCAATCATTGTGACAAACTTATAACCTGTCAAGCCAAGGCTTTGTGTGAAACCTCAATGATCACCATATCTCATTGTTTTTCCCTTTCATTGCTTACATTTAAATTATTGTTTGGTAGAAATGAGATTTCTTTATAAATGGAAAAATATGCATTGTAACACTTCCTTATCTATATGAAAAAATTATTAGGTCATTGTGAAAGATTGCAACCTATGGTGAATGGGCTTTATTGATGCCCCATTGAACACACAATTCGTTGATTTATTTTCCCCTTGAATTCTCTTCCTTAGATAGTTTCTATTGTGTGTTAGGTCTCACTAAATATGAGAACAAAACTCATTTTGTAATTGAGATAGGAACGCTCAAACCATAATTGGGTGAAATATTACCTCTTGTGCCCTAATAAAACTACATTTAAGAATGCCATACAATAGTTAAGTTCCCTATAGCCTTGGTTTTTGTGTTGCTTAGTTTTGTTTCCATTCTACAGTGATAGATGTTGTAACTAAAATTACACAGTCACAAGGAGCTATTGCTCTGTGAGTCTTACTTGAGACTCATTGAACATATGTGTGTGAAACAATGTGTAATTGAAACAATCCTCTCACATGAAAACAATAGCATGGAATGCAAAGGAAGATGGGAGGTCATACCTCTTAAAAAAGGAAACAACAAATGGTTGGACCATCTAGCTTTAGGGTCACCAGATCTCCTAACTCCCAAATACCTGCACAAAGACAACCAACAAAACTACCCAAAATTATTCTTACAAGATTATGTTAGCATAACAATAATCATTGGTAATCCATGAATAACATATCAATATCAAAAGAATGTCAACAATAGAGGAAGGGAATAGACTTTATATTAATGTAAAAAATGGCATACATAAAGAATGATATACCTCAAGGAAATAAGAACCTCCTCTCCAAATTGGAACTTGGTATTCACCTTGTAAAAGGATAGCCTCACAAATCCGCAGAGTACTCATGCTATAATATACTCTTTAGTTCTCAATCTAAAGTTTCCCCTTGACATGACTAGTATAAATAAGGCCCCCCCCCCCCGGGAGAATGTATCTAGATGCTCAAAGGCCAAAGAAGCTAGGAAACTAATGCAATAATTCACCCCTAGCAAACTCATAAACCAAATAAGTCGAGCCGATCTCCTTTAGAATGAGTAATTCTAGAAGGCACAAGTCAAATGTTTGTTGCAAAGGGAAAATCTGCATTCATGACTCTGGTTATACATTGTGAATGAGAGGTGTAATGTAGGATATATGTGCCTAACCAACATCCCTGCTTTGTAAAGGTCAAAATCAAGGGTATAGGCTATGCATCAAGGTCAATGAGCCAAAGGCTTCTGCAACTAACTCAATGTGGCTGAAATAGGCTGATAAGAATAAGTTGGGAATATTACTGATGCCATGAAATCTTCACATACTGTGTAGCATTTCTAAGTTTACGAACTTTTGGTTGATAATTTGATGATTTAAATTTAAGAAATCAGATTTATCGACACTACTCAACATAGTCAACAAAGGGATACTCTTCCAACAAACTACTTTGAAATCCTTCTGCAACAAATAACACTTGTCAGGGTTCATCATGACTGGATGTAGGAATGAGTCGAGAGTAGTATTATCCAATACCTACTTTAGATTTATGTAACTCAAGGGAAATACGATTAGAAACACCCCATCCATTCTTTATAAGTTCACCTCCATTATAGCCCATCTTTCTCAATAGTTGAGGCCAAAAACTTGTAGTGTGCTTTTCAAAGATGGGAGAAACAACACGATTAATAGCCAATCAATCATGAAATGAAACAAAAACATCAACATCAGTGGTCTGATTATCAATTAGAATACAAGTGATATCATCAATGGATGAGTCTGGTTGTTCAATATCATATGTGTTCTTCTCAACATTTTGTAGATGAATAATTTTCATCTCAAGGTGATATTTACAGTCCCATGGGTTTTGAATAGTATCATTATTTTCAGTTAACTACATAAAAAAGGAGACATGATCTTCCTTCAAAGCTTGATACTAATGTTTCAATCCTTCTTGTTTTTCTTACAATTGAGCTATGATAGTGTTGGTAGTGTTGGACCTGCCAACATTCAAGGGGGTCTCCTCAATATGCGGTCCCACCTAAACCTCACACCATTTGGGATAGGATCCCCATCCGAAATATAGACTAATTGTCGTCTACTTAAATATCTTCCTTGGCTTTAGCTGTTAGCAAGAGAGAGAATCACATATGTGTCTTCGAAAAGCAAGCTAATGTGCTTGGTGAATGTTCAATTGCATGTGCATCAAGGTTCTTCTACAGCATAGGGGAAAGAAAGTGAGCTTCTAGGAGAGAGGTAATAATACCACCCTAATAAAGATACACACAAACAAGAATGTTTCATCTAACATCTAGTAGAATAGTCCACACAAATGTGACAAACGTTATAATCATTATAACATATTCTCAATAGAATAAGCACTAAAATAACTGCAATAGTTCAACTACCTTAGTACTAGTGAAAGCAAACATGAATCATGAACATTCACATAATAGTCTTACAAACATCCATAATCCATGTAGGAAAATGTGTCGACCATCAAGGCTTCAAATATTAATTAAAAGTCCCAAGATGCGTGAATACAACAAACATCACTTGCTCCAATAGTGGAGCATTGGAGCCACTACTTGCTCCCCAAAAGTACTAACTTATCTCTCTTATGCCTTATGGGAGAAGCCAAGGTTAAATTCCTTTACATGAGAAATGAGGATATATTTATAACTTGAGGAGCAACCTTTCATATCCTCATGAATCTTGACTTTCTAACTTCTAGTGACCTTTGGAATTCTACAACCTTTGAAGTTCCAAATGACTTTTGGAATTACATACGACTTTTGGTATTACATATCCTTTGGACTTCTGTGACTCTTGAGTTTACATATGACCCTTGGACTTCTACTTGCTTGTATTTTACAATAATTACAATAATATATTTTGTCTTCCATATCATCATATGATGAAACTTGACACGTCATTATCTGGGATGACTGAGACTACCAGTGACTGATGACATGGATTTTCTTTAGAGGTGACATGGTTGCCATTGGGTCTATTCTTTATCATCATCTTTTCATGGTGTAGGCCACCCTCTGAAGGGTATTCAATCTTGGAGTCTTCATGGTACTTTGATGATCAAGTTTCTGGTGTGTTCTTGGTTCTTCTTGCGCTTCATTTTTTTATACCCTTTACCCAATGTTCCTTGTGTGTGCCTTCCATGAGGTCCCTAGAATACCTGTTTTTGCAAACACTCATGACAAGCAACCATCAGTTTGAAAATCACCTACTCTACCATGTTTTATGTAGACTTTACTTTTCATTCCTTTTTGGTGCGCCTAAAACAGTCAAGGGAGCTACACGGCACAAGGGAGCACTTCGAGAGACTAAAGGGCTAAGAAGGAAGATCTTCAAGTCTTCAAGATGCGCTCATCCGCCATAAAAAACAAGACAGTTATGGCAGGACTCACGCACAAGTCCAAAGGATTAATGGAAAATCTTCGAGCTTGTCAAGTGCACTATGTGCTCAAGGGAGAGAGGGAAGGTGCAGGGTGCACTCCTGAAGGCTAAAAGCTGGAGGTTCGTGCCTTCGGGGTCTGCTCATATGCTCAAGAGGGATTAAGAAGGGCATAAGGTGCACTCTTGAAGGATAAAGGATGGGCTTCATGCCTTGAGGGTGTAACAATGCGTTCAATCAATTCAAGAGGGTGCATGATGCATAGGGGAAGGTTGAAGGGTTGATATTCAGGTCTTAAGGATGAGCCAATGTTCTCAAGGAAGGTGCACTTCTTTGATTCGAAGGAGTGAACTCATGCACTCTTGACCTTAATGGGCTCACTTTTCAACTGAAATTTATCTATAAGTGTGGATGATTGGTCAAGGAATGAATAAGATGATTTCTAGACATAAAACCATGTGCAACAGATACTAACTCATTGAGAAAAATTATACAAACATAACCAACAATGAATAAACATCAAAATCCCACTTTATGCACATTCCCCAAATATAAATAGTGAAGTGAGTACAATTGCGACCCAAAAGTATCGTTTTACAACAAGAAATGTGTTGTGACCATGAAATGCATATAAGTATATTCAAATCAATGCGACGAAACTGTTTGGATGGGGTCCCCTGGGTTAGTTTTGGGCTAAAAGCCCAAGTTTTGATGTGAAGTTGATAAAAAGATGTAAAGTATCTATGAATTGTGGATGCGGAGCGCATAGGTAGATAAGAGTCAACAAAGGGGTTTTTACCCTCATTTATGTAAAGATTGAGTCAGTTTTGAGACCTACCCTTGGTCCGCGAACCATGGGATTAAATAGGTATGTCTTAGAGAGTCTAAGCCAGATCTATGCTTTTTTCTATGGGTACGATAGATGGAGTCTTAGAGAGTGAGCGCAGAGAAGCAAGTCTTAGAGGAGGAAAAGGCTCTGCAGCTGAGTGCACGAACCCCTACAGCTGAGTGCGCAAGGAAGTTTTGAGTCTATAACCTTATATTGAAGATCAATAAAGAAGACCATTGGAGAAATACATATGTGTTATATGTTATCTCTATTTATTTATGCTTGTGATATATGTTGTGATGAGATAATGTCTTTATGAAGTAATGATGTATTGATGCGTGAATCTACTTAATAAGTCTTATTAATCGAATGCAATGCGTGTTAAGTAGTTACGTGAAGGTTATAATACTTTTTGTTATGTTTATTAGGCACTTAAGCTAATATGTGTGGATTTCGATCTGAGGCTAGTCTTTGATGCACGTAATTAGATAACCTATATGTTAAAGGTCCACAAAAGTCAGTCGTAGATCTTCGCGGAGGTCTAGAGGCCATTTGAAGGAAACAACAGCGCCAAGCCCCAAAAGCTTAGATATCTGTGTGAAGGAAGATCTAGGACACAACAGGACATCACATTGATCTTTGGGTGCGGAAACTTGGTTCCAGCATCCCCCCATACAGCTTCATGTGAGACTTCAGCCTGCGCTACGTGGATTGATGTTGAAAGGGCTAGTAGTAGTGTATGGTTTTGTTTGGCACAACTAGCTCTGAACCTGGGTCAGGACCCTCTAAGCCAAAAAGAAGCCACAGAAAGGAGAAGGAAAATTCTAAGGAAAATGGCGTGAGGAAGAGTCAAGAAGAGATTGACAGAGTGAAAGCTGAGATAAAATTCCACCTTGAGTTATTGATGGAGATGTTACAGAGGAATAAGGAAGACCAAAGGTATGATTGGATTATGAAAAGGAAATTCAAATGGCATAGATTACAAGTGAAGTGGGAGCATAGATTGAATGATCAACTGAAGGAAGAGTTACTCAGAGTAAATGAGTATGGGGAGGAAGTTTTGGTATGTGAACCAGACATGGCCCATTGTTTTTTGAAAGTAATGAAAATACAAAGGAGAAATATACAGAGGATATTCTGAATCATATGAAGGATTCAGAGCAGCAAGAAGACCTAGTGGCTGAATCATCGAGTGAGACCGCAAGGCCTTATGTTTTTGAAACTTACAATTTGAGTATGATTGCACGTATTGCAGGAAATAGGAAGCATTTTGAAGATGTCTTTAGGACATATGAAGATATTGAATTAAAATATGATGAAGAAAGCCTCTTAGATGAGGAAGGTTTTGAATGGTTGCATTAGAAGGAGTTCATTGATGAGTTACTTAATGGGAGAAGACAATCATCTGAAGTTGTCATGGAGATGGAAGATTAGAATCTTATTCTGATGAAGAAATAAGGAACATTGTCTCAAAGAGGTAAGCCAATGAATTTGACTAATGTTATTAATGAAGAACAATTGTGGGAGAATGCTAATGCAGAAGACGGGGTAAGGATAGCTTTTGAAGAGGGCTTACAAAAAGACAGTAATGCAAAATGTGTTGAAGAAGGAGGTGAGGCAGATTTGTCTCAGGAAAAAAAGAAGACAACCATAGGACTGAATGAAGAGGAAGGGCAGCTACTGAAAGATGTTAAGAAAGATGAAGAACCTATTGAAGACTATAAACAACATCATGATGAAGTACTTGTGAGGTGTTAGAGAGAAATTGAGTTGTTGGAGTATTTGTTGAAAGAAAAGGAGTATGAGAGTTTGACTACAGTCATAAATGAGGGAGTGTCTCAAGATTTGATTGGGACAGAGATATATGTTAGTTGCCAAGTTTCTGATGTACTGGCTAACAAAGAAGAAGAGGTGGATGAGTATGTAGTCAAAAAGATGACAGAAAAATTACTTCTTGAAAGTAAATTTGAAGATAAGAAGCAGTAAATGGAAATTGCAGAGGAAGATGTTTTCAAAGACATTAAGGATGTATGGATGGAAGTATAAGCTAAAAAGAGGAGCCAGCGGATTAAAAATGAATGTGCAAAATTGCAACAAAGAAAGGATTTCAGGAAAGTTGTTGAGACAAAAAGATTCCATGAGAAAGTAGAAATTGATTTTGTGATTGAAGAACTATGGAAATTGATGATGAGTTAGTCCAGATGAAGACAACTAATAGCAGAGGGGATGATCAATCAGAATTTGAAACTGATTGAAGAAATGAAAATGAACCAGAAGACAACAGATATGCAATAGCAGCAAAGGTGCAAAGCATTTGGGCAATTACAAATTAAGGTTGGGATTGTGGAGGTAGCAAGTCATTAAGACTTGTAGCTATCACATTACTACAGAAAAGTGACAGACCTCTTAGACAGGATTCTATGAAAAAAAAAAAAAAAATCTACTGTGGGAGTCTGATGCAGGAGCATCCTGCTTAAGAAAAACATTGTATATTTGGTTGACTTAGGGGATCTGATGGTTTTTATTTATTAATAGTAAATTTTGTATATTTTTAATAATTGAGTGAGAAATATGTGTGTGAGGTTAAATGTAAATATTCTCAATTATGTAAGAATATGAGAGATGATTAGACATGTGAAGATCTCATAAAAATCTTAGGGATTATGACATCCTAGAATAGGAAATTATTTGAGTTAAAAATGGATTGAGAGATTTGGTATAATCTGCTCATAAAGATAGAATTTAGATATATAACTATTGTTGAGATCCTCAAGGGATCATTAAGAGATTTCAGGAACTAATTGAGAAATCTATGGAGAAGATCATGGACCTAGAATGATCCATAACTATGTGATTATTCCTATAATTGTAAGCCTAAGGGGCATGTAGAGGAGAGGTGTGTGAGATAGAGAGGGCGAGAGTAGACACAGCCATCTTTGTATCGCCATTGATGATCTAATAGTTATGTTTTAATAGAGATTTGAGTGTATTAAATATGGATATATTTATGTGTTTGTAGGAGATGAAATTGATGTGATTGTTATAAATCAAATCCTCTGTTTTCCAATAAATATTGCTGCATATATGTTATGTGATTAATCATTGGATGAATTACCCAGTTGGAAGTGCATTTGAATATGGGCTTCTATGTGTAAAACACTAGTTAAAGGAAATTTAACACAACATAATGAGATTGATCTAGTTGTAAAGGAATCAAACTAACCATAATGTTGGTTCATATTTAATCTGTGTTGAAACAAAGAGTGAGTGGTGGAAAGTGTGTTCATGGCAACACATGATGAAGATGCAAGTAGACTACAAATCAAGAGATCCAGTAACATATTAAAGATTTTAGGACTTGTGTGAAACAGGGAGGACTGTAGCACGTGAATGTAGGTGTGGTGCTTCACGGTGCAAATTCCCTTTGTAAATTAGGAAACAGCTACAGATATCAACCATAGTCCGTGTGGAGAAAAATATTTATTTTTTTAGGTTCTTGTCTTGTTGATTGTTGTTTTTTGTTGGATTCTGAATGCATCTAAAGAAGTCGAGCATTTTTTGGTGAATCTAAAGACACAAGCACTGTAACTAGGTCTACAGATCGACATGAAGGGTGATGGATTGAAAGTGATGAATATATCTCCCCGTTGATGGTGTATTGAGAAAGGGTCGCACGAGAAAAACAACAAAACATAAAGGTTGTGCAGCAAAACAAAAAGGTCGCGCCAACAAAACAAAAAGGTCGTGCAACAAAACAAAAAGGTCGTGTTGGAAAATAGAAAGATTGTGCTGGAGTAGATGGGTCGCGTCATGTTTCGTGCCTAAGATAGATGGGTTGCGCTAGGTGATAGAAGGGTCGCACTAGCCTATAGAAGCGTTGAGTTGGTTCAGGGTTGTTTTTTTATCAACATTTAGGAGTCTATTTTGAATTCTAGAAACTAGGTAAAATATCACCACGTGTATACTTTCCAATGAGCCATCAAACTCGATAGAATACCCAGGAGAAGGCCTCCAAAACTTGAATTTTCCATTCTCACTCCGAAGCAACGCGCTTGGTAAACTCTAAAAGCCAATCCTTCCATGTTTATGTATAACTGATAAGAGTGAAGTTTTAATAAAAGAGTGAGGGATAGGAAGGGTTGAAGTCTCTTTGTTAAGACTTGTAGTGTAGTATTAGTGTTTTAAGGCTATCGATTGTGGAGTATAGCCCTGGTAGGTCATCAATAGTCTTCCTCACCTAGTCCTTTTCAAGTTGATGTTTCTAACTTTCTTTTGTAAAGTATAAGTTATCATGGTAGGAATCATTAAAAACGTGATAGGATTCATCATGTTAGGAGATATCATCGTAGAAGTATACAATTGAAAGCAAGAGCTCATGACATCATCATAAGAAGCTTGAAAGATAGCTGAAATAGAAGTCTATGGATGTCACCTATAGAAGGATGTAGCTCTTGGTAACCTCATTAGAAGCATAAGTAGTACTTATGGGAAAAACAAATTCATCTAGTATAGAGCTCATCATACATCATTCAAAAGGGAGTGTTTGAAGGATGAGGATGATCAAGATCCTTCATTGGAATATTCATTGGAAGATTCACCTACTAGAAGAAGCGTCTCACCGATAATTCCACCTTGTAGGGGATTCATGGGATGATGGTATGATGTCAAAAAAAAGTGAAGCGAGTCAAGGGATTGAAGTTATTTCAATCAAGGAAGTTGTCGAAGGAAGTCTAGATGACCAAAAAAAGGGATGAGATATGTATGCTTGTATTTGATAAAATAAAGTCATGTCATATGGTTGCAGATATCATGAATGAGTGTTTTACCTCAAGAGAATGATTAAAAGAAAGAATCTCTTCTTGTGAAAGGATGCATGAAGGCATGGTTCACACATTGACTAGATGAAATCAACATAATATGTCCTCATATGAAATAACAAGTGATTGATAAAGTTGAAGGAACTAGGATTGGAAGTTCTTGGGAGGAAATGTGTGAACAAAGGAAGTAATATATCATGAAAAATGCAACTATGAAGAAGGCAATCAACATCCAATGACTAAAAGATTTTACTATGTTATTTCCATGGGAAAAATATAAAGATCATGATAAAGTCTAAAAAACGAAAGAGACCCTTGATGTTGTATATCTTTTTGGAGATGTGTCAATATATATGCATGATGTTGATGCAAACAAGATGTCATGATGAAAGATCATCACAAAGGTATTTTTTATTTAATGTTCATCTTTTATTTTTGAACAATATCTGGATGGGCTAATCCAGGGCTGCCAAACGAAGAGTTGTAGATGTCATCCACAACTGAAACTCATGTGGTATGATGAAATATCCTGAAGGAAACATGATGTGAAGAAGGTAGCAAGGTATGAAAGAAAGGTCAGACATGGACTAATGGATCACTTTCCAATGAAATAAAGGACCAAATGCAGTATAATTCTAGCTTGTACATCTCAAACGACCAAGATTATGATTTCATTAGATTCCTCTTTTCGAGAGGACCAAAATCGACCTAAATATCACCCAATTTGGTTAAGCAGAAGTTGAGTTATGAATTATTTTATTCATACATGTATTATGGAATGGGTCAACTCTAACCACATGAGTAACTGCTTGGGTCAGAATTAACCCCAAGTGAACTCTCAATAAATCTTATAAATAAAAGAGACCTCAAGATCATTAGGACACATCTTCTCTTCTCTTTTTTCTTGGTTCACACAAGTTCAACGAAAGGAATTTGCTCAAGGGTCCGAAATCATAGGTGAAAGGTTCGCTCTAGGTTAGGGTCTTCTGGATCTCGATCATTGGCACGAAACAGGGAATTTTGGTCCCTTTATGCTGGCACATAAGCCTATGAGAGCGACTATAGACCCTTGGACGTTGGCACAAAGGCTTATGGGATCTACTATGGCTTCAGAGGCATATCATAAGGTTCAGGTACCCAATCGCTCGCACAAGGTACCTGAGAGCAACCAAAACATCTCAGTCATTTGCACAACAATTGTAAAGGAGTGACTCTAGTATTTAGGTGTATTGAACTACATTCACATGAATAAAGACTTCCAGAGAGTGACCATGCAGTCACATTCGCCCGCATTCATTGGTTGAGAGAGTGACCAGGGATTTTTGGTCGCACACAGAGAATTTTAATGAGAGCAACTAGAGTTCAGAACTAGGGTTTGACATTTTGACTTCAATTAACTTCAGTGTTATGGTAGATGTGGGTTTCTCTCTCTCTCTCTCTCTCTCTCTCTCTCTCTCTCTCTCTCTCTCATATATATATATATATATATATTATATATATATATATATATAGATAGAGAGAGAGAGAGAGAGAGAGAGATTTGTATATCTGATTTTTTAGTTTCCGCTACAATCATATGTATTGGGCTCATTGATAGTGATAGTAGTGCTCAGCAATGTTCGGCACAGTGACAATAGTATACAACAGTTGACATCAGTTTGTGACAGCACATTACAACCATTAGTATTAGGATTATGATTCCTAGCATGATTAGATATGTTTCATGGATATCATTATTGTTTTGTTGCGTAGATAAAGTTATGGATCATTGTACTCTCTTTTGTTGCTTCATTTGATGAAAATATAAGAAGAAGAATATTTGCAAGGGTTTTCCCCATAGTGGGTTTTTCCCTGGTCTTGGACCAATCTTGGTGTCTCTATGTGTCTACATGCTTTCTTCTATTGTTCCTTTTATATTCCACTGCATTGATGATGGTGGTGATGTTGTTTCTTTCTATATAATTTCATATGATGATGTATAATGGTGTATATATGAATAATTTAATGATGATATGGGGTGAACTTAATGTATTAATGATGAAATGCAACTATCATAGCAAAGAACAATTTCGCCTTATCAAAAATTAACATGATATCAGGGTTGGCTGAAGAAAATCCATGGATATCACCCCGATGATGACACCAACGATGGAAGCAAGAAGAGGATGGTGGAGACCTAAAAGAATTATAGGGTTTGAAGAAAACCCTAGGTAAATTGATTATTATGGATTGATGGATTGTATGAGGTTAGGGTTGAAGAGAAAACCTTGGTTTATGGAAACTATATGAGATATGGAACCTAGTATGGTCAATGAGAATATGTTCAAGCACATGTGGGAGATTTGATGAAGCTCTAGATGGGATAATCCTTAGACATGGTCATATACTTAAAGGCAACATTGGTATATGGACCATGGACATTGATGGCTCTTGAATATTGGTTCAAGAGGAATCGGATCACCTCTCATTGAAGATAAGTATTTCTTGACTTATGATGCTTCTTACTTGTTAGACTTATAGATCTAATGATTACTTTTATTGATTGTACTTACTAAATATGTATTTGAGTATATGGATGTTTCTAACCTCCTTGATGATATGTGATGAGTAGATCCTTCTTGAGGATCATTTTTTGAGATGCATATATGGAAAGAGATAAAGAGGTACTTGATGAAAAGATGGAAAAGTGCTTCAAGCAGCTTATGTCTAATGAAAATGTGCATAGGTAATGCCACAAGTTATCCATGGTATGTTTCATCTATTGACTCAGTAAGCCCTAAGGTATGATTAGAATGTCTCTTTATTTAATGGCTCATACATGTATATGAAAGTGACTTGGATCTATGTCTCCTATAATGAAATGTTTCTCCTATTGTTTAACTTTTAATCTTATTTATTTCTATGAGGCTATCTAATATTGGTACATTAATACTCTTGATGATTGGCTAACATCCATATGTTTGACATCTTGATCCTATAAAAAATTCTAGCGTCTTGACTCCAATAAATGTTAATATTGATACTTGTCATAATGGATTTCATATAGAAAGATAGTTCATTGACTCCTATACATGAGTCTGTTGGTAATGCTTGCGATAAGCATGATGAAAGCATATGGAAAGAGTGATTGATGCTCTTGTTGTTTTGATAAATATTTATTGAATGACCTAATATGATCCCATTGGTCATGAAGTGCATGGTAACCTTGATGTGAGAGGTATAAGTGTAAGATTCATATTCTAGATCTCTTACTACCTATGTTCTTGCCTTGACGACATATGATTAAACTAAATGTCCTAACTTGATGGAGTGACTTGATAGAAAGTGTTATGGTGTTCATAGTCTTTGAGATCTATCTCTTGCATTGAGTCTAAACCTTTGATGAAAAATTAATTTCATGATGCTAATAACCATGATAGATATATGTTTATGATCTAACAAGATCTATTGTTGCTTGACTCTAGTAGAGACAAATTGATGATATGAATAAAGATGAATGATGCAGATCCCAGTCAGAGGGAGAATCTATTTTCAAGACTCTTACTCATACTATCATTTACTTTTTGTGTTTCTGAAGTATGATTTATGTGTGTTTGACAATATTGATATGTTGCAAAGTCTTAGATCTGAAGCCCATACAAAAATTGGGGTTTCTACTCTAGACGTAGTCACATATCTAGGAGATCTCGTCCATGCTAAGGCTTGGACAACGTTCAGGACGCCAAAGTCGCTCTCATGCTAACATGAAGGGAGTGACCAGGTGTTTGACTATTTTTTACCATCAAATGAAGCTTTCTAAAGTTGTTTGAATTCTAAATCAAAGAGTCCTTGACATATTCTTCCATTGTTAACTGGTTTCTAAAATTGTTGAGTCAAATTGTTTATCATATAATGAAGTATTGTGCATGAAATCGGATGGTCACATGGAAGATGTCAATACCATAGATGTATTGCAAATAACAAGAAGATTTGCTAGCAAGAAAAGCTTGAATATTTTCCATAACATGAACATGCATACTACACTTATGTTTACAGATGACCAGGAAATACATATAGATATGTCACTATGTTTGTACTACATGAGGTTGATGTGATTTGGCTTACTGATATATATGAACAATATTTTTTCATGATGCTTGAAAAATAACTTTGAGTTGGTGATAGAGATATGCTTTGATTATAGATCCATCTATGATAGCAAATTTGGACTTGACCTGATGATCTGATTAGACGATTGTTGATGTGCCCTTATATCGTTGCTATGTGGCATGATGACCTATGTGGATATTGGCCTCCTTATTCTTAGAAAAATGGTTTAGGTACTGATAGTTGTGATTCAATAAGAAAATGGAACTTGCATTAGTAATCCTTGGTGTATGCATTTGCACCTAGTGACAGAGATGACTTGTATTATGATTATGAGAATGAATTGATCAAGTTTAGATTGATGATGCATGGTTGATGGTAACTTCTTGGCATGGTGAATTCATGATTTGATATGAGCTCTACCCGTCTCCTGGTTGAAAGTATTGATATTGTGATAATGATGACTTTGATAATGGCCTTGATCTAACTTCTAAACTTTGATTATATGATTTTTTTGTTGCAATGACACAACATTGATTATGTTGGCTTAGTAAGACATTAAACTTAGATCATTGCATGAAACAAGCTCTCTGATCCTGACATATCTACATTTGACAGTTATCTGATGAAGTCAGGATGATGAGTTCCAAGGTATGGCTTTGATTTTGATTATGGTTTTGGTTTTATATCTTGATGATCTAATTGTGACAAGTGATGAGCCTCTAATGATCTAAGTAAGAGGGAGATAGCTTATGAAGCCCGAAATGATGCATCATGGCATGATGAATTAATTTCTGGAATTGAGAAAGAAATTCCATATTGCAAAGCTATTGGAAAATGTTTATGCATATGTTGTAGAGGCTACAACCACCCTCCAAAATTTAGGCTCGCATGCAAATTTCGGAGCCTACCTTGTATCCTGTGATCAATGTTTCCTTGGTCACTTGTTAGTAGGTTGATGATCTCAAGCTCCCCTCCTAATCTTAAGAGTTGTTCATGTTCTTAGCTTTATGCAGCATCTGTCATATTTGGGCATAGGGATTTTTGTTTGTCATGCAAAGGGAATTTCGTTTTGCTTTAAGGTAAATCTTGTGTGTATAAGTCGTTTTCATTAGATAGACATGTTTCACACTGACTTCACGCACTCTTGTCGCAAAGGTTGTTGCATCAAGTAACGCATGTTTTATAAATTATGGATGGTCTACCTTGTATCACTAAGTGTCTGTGTGTGTTCATAGTCAAGTCCTATCATTGTTTACATTTTTTCCCTGATCTCACACTTAGCCAATTTCCCGAGCAACCTACCCTCATCTAGATTCCCATAACTGTTCACTTTGCTTCTTCAACACTTAAGATATTTCCCTTACCTGTTGGAACTACACAGTACGCAGAGACCCCAACCTCCCTTGGCATCCAAAACTGTGCAGTGTGGTTTCCTCCAGTGGCCTTGCACCAGCCAGAACCCATTGTCATCAAAAACCATGTAGTATTGTCCCTCAGCTGCTCAGTCTTCCTTGCAACCTAAAACTGCACAGATGTGTACTCCTAGAACCCATCCCGCAGTATTACCTCTCAGCTACCTAGGTTTCACTGCACTCAAAAACTGTGCAAAGGTGTCCTCCCAAGACCCCATCCCGTAGCAGTGTCATGTGCCTGAAAACTGCATAGTGTTGTCCAAGTTGTCATGTCTCTCTTGCATGTTGAAACTGTGCAGATGGACCTCCCAGGGCCTCATTCTGGGAGTAGTCAATGCCCGCTGAAATTGTGCTTATCTATATTTCAGTGACTACATGAAAATGTGACAAGCTAATATCACTCCCAAGGAGTTGAGGAGAAGGACCAAGATACTAAGTGATGGAAAAATATCAAGACCACATGCAAACTCTGTCAGATGTATTCTCATCTTGAGGCTAAGTATGGTAAGTAAAGAACACCTTTCGAAGTACATCTCTTATTTGTGTTTCCAAGACTTCTTGTCATTGTCGTATCATCTTGTCTTTAGTAACATGCATGTGTAAAAACACAAAATTCATTTCATGTGTTTCCTCTACATGTCTTGCTTCCTTTTCGCTTGTTTGACCAACTGTCGTCTTTGGGATATTGATTGCTATGTCATTCTTATAACCCAGTTCTGGTAATATTGAAGGCTTGTCTTTATGTGTTTGGGTTATCTTAGCCATGCAAACAACCATCACACTCACACACAAAGTTGTATACATTGTTGCGCAAGTGTTTTCGTGGTCATTCGAAGACATATCTCAATTGTCACACTTATCACTCTTAACCTTTGAGTCAGTCTCATTGAGAACAATTTTTTCTTGTTGGTTTCAGTTGTCTTGTCATCAAGTCATGCTAAGTGTATGATCACAATGTCATGTATGCAAAAGTTCATGTTCTTTCACACTTAGTCAATTTTCCGGATAATCTGTCGACCGGACAACCCTCCGTCAACCGGACCTGATCTCAGTGACTTTGCACTACTACCCAAAACTACGCAAAACTGTTTGGGCCTAGACTATCTCTCAAGATTGCATAATTTTGACTAGCAACTCCCATAGCATGACCTTGTGCTCCTTTGGAAAACAACATAGATTTTTCTGCCAGTGCCTTTTATTGTCCGCACTGTCTTCCCCAGATAAATTGCGTAGATCTGAGTTGGATGACCTACCCGGTGCTCCCCTGGAAAATTGTACAGATTGGCCCAGCAACTCCCTGACACCCCACCTAGCCTTCCTCCTGGAAACTATGCAATTTTACCTCCTAACTGGGTTTTCCCCGTAGCTATCACTCCTGTCTCAGATCGCCAAAATCCGTCTCCCAGTGACATCTGCACAATTTTTCCCAACATTGCTCCAAAGCTTCACATCCCATCCTATGTTGTTCTCTCCACAGTCTCAGTGCCTTGTCCCTCTCACGACCACCTGCACCAAAATGGAAAACAATGCATCATGGTAGACTAGGATATTTTTGGATTTGATGGCGTCTTGTCATGAGTGATTGCAGGAACAGGTACATCAATGAAACATGGTGCAACGATGAACCAGGTGGAAAAGAGGCACATGCTAGAAGACTTTCTCATGGTCGAACAAACACATGAAGCACATCAAGAAAGCAAGTGAACGGGACACATTCACATGCATCGTCAAGCAAAGACCAAGACCGTCGAAGACCCTAGACACTTTTCCATGCGGAGGTGAAGACATGTTACACCGAGATCACACCATCACTCAATAGCACAGCAACTCGACATAGACACCACAGTTAGCTAGTACATGTCAACAGTGTCATGTCAAGTTGTGTCATGATTTGTCTCACCCACATCACTACTATGGGCCATACTTGTTGTAATCAATGTAATGCAAAAGTGGAAGTCTAAGAGACCCACATATGAAGTTGAAGAGTCATGTAAAGTCGAAAATTCATAGGAAGTAAAACAGTCATGAGGAAATTCTAAGAGTCACAAGGGTCATGTATTCCCCCTTGGCTATATATATGCCCTCATTGTATGAGAAAAGGTCTTTTCACCCTAGCTCCTCCCACATAGCCTTGAGAGTCTATAATCTTTTCTTTAAGGAGCGAGCAGTGGCTCCAAAACTCCACTAATGGGGCTAGTGATGTATGGTGTATGAATGTGTCTTGGAACTTTCACTTTATTCAGAAGCTTGTCACAGGCCAGCATGTTTTCATGCATGTGTTGTATTTGTTTGTAAGACTATTCTTTAAATGCTTGTAATGCATGTGTTCTTAACTTGTACTAGGATAGTTGAACTACTTTAGTTATTCTAGTGCATATATTGTTGAAGATGTGTTGTAATGGTTTCTATTATTGTCTTGTCCGTGTGGACTACTCTGCCAGACACTAAATAGATTCATTGTTGTATATTTTTTATAACAATTGTTGCATCCATGTGGACTATGCCGCTGGGTGTTGTACATGCTATTCATTTACCTTAGTGTTTGTGACTATCACATCCATGTGGACTACTCCTTCGAAGGCTGTGAAGATTTGATTGTGTTGTGTGTGTCTCTGCCTGAGTTGGGACTACTCCCTCTCAACCAAAGACTCACTTTCGCCCTCCTCCTCTGCAGTGAATGAACTTAGACACAATTTACACTGAGCACTCACCAGGCACATGTAACTCGCTTTTTGAAGACCAAGTATATCACTCTCATGTGCTGACAAGAAAGAGCTAAGGAATATCTTTAAGATAATGGAAATCGGGCCATCGTACTGAATGGGACTCCTACACAAAACGGTGTGAAGTCTAGTTGGGACTTCATACCAAGGAGATCCCCTAAATGTTGTCGGGCCTAGCACTGTCAACATTTTTGGCACTAGAAGGAGGGCCAAATGACAATTTGTGCCCATTGCATCTGGTTTGAATCTCTTATCAAAATGGATCGTACACAAATCATGCTCCTCAGGTATTTCTCCCATTTCTATCTTAATCAACTATCACTCCCCGATGAGCTTCTCGATCACTTGTCCTTGTTAAAGTTTGACGATGAGGAAAGAATGTCCATAACCAAGAACATTTTTGATTTTTTCATTTTTGTGAATCTCATGAAATCATCAGTGAAGAGCTTGTTTGCGTACTTTTCTTCCTCACCCTTGAAGACCATGCCAAATCAATGGTGTCATACCCCGCCACCTGCTTCCATCCATTCCCTTCTTACTCTCCTCAAGGAGCTCCATCAAGCCTTCGATAAGTATAACCACCAAGATTTCTTTGAAAGAATCTCTAGTTTAAGAATGAAGCCTGGTGAATTAGTTGAGTACTTTACTACCTGCTTCCTTCACCTCTGTCATGAAATTCCAGAACATTTTTTGGACCTTGAATTCATGAGCCAAGAGTTGAAATGCTTGATTCATGTTTCTCGACATGATGAACCTCATGATTTTCCTTCTTCCTCAACTCTTTCATATCATGAGGCCCCTCATTTTTCATAGGAGGATCCCAACACATTGTTTGTTCCTAGTCCTCCTCACTTTCCGGTCTCGAAGTGGGTGCCCCCTCGCAGCGGTCACAAAGCTGACAAATCTACGCGGAGGGTGACCCCTCGCAATAGTCACAAATCTAAGAAATCTACACAACATGTTCCCATCCCATCTTCTCAGTCGCCTCCCACTCCAATGGAGGAAATTCCAGAATGGCTCAAAAAGCCTATGGCGAAGTCTCATTCCTCCATTCAGCAAGATGACATCATCATTCATAACCCAAGTCTCGATTCTGATCTACATCTTTGTTGTCCTCCATCATCTACAAGCCATGACTCCTTGTACCATGACTCACTTGATCAATCCACTTCACCAGCCAAAAATGCTTATTCTCTTGATTCTCAAGTTGCTGGCCCAAATTGCGGTTAAGTGCAAGGTAGTCTCATTACACAGGTGAAGGAGTAGAAAGATGAAGACATAATCAATTCCTCCTCTATGCTTCAAAATAGTTCACATCAATACAATGAGCTTCCATCTTGAACGATTCTCAACCCAATAATCTTGGTGAAACATCATGCACGATTAATTATTTCGATCAACCTCTAGTCTTGGGATGTCATCACTCCCATGCTTCCATGTGTTGCAATGAATACCCAAGCACATCATATGATCTATTGTTCTCTCATGTGCACTCCAACTCAGATTTGGAATCTGCACCAGTCAAAGTAGACATCCATATCGAAACTTCCTTTGCAAGTCACTTTCCAATGTGTCCTACCATTCACAGCGCATCTACATGTGACAGAGATACTACATGTTCTCTTGCTTCTTCATCTAATGAGTTATCTCCTCGATCAACACAAGGCAGTGAGATTGTCCATGATGAAAATAGTCTCAATGCACATGACTCTTCCCACTCGTCATCATCTTATATGTTGCATTAAGACAACTCGTCAAGAAAGCTTGTTGAAGCTTAAAAGTTTTATGAAGCATGGTTTAGAGGTAGATTCCATCCTAAGATAAGTTTTGAAATCAGTAAAAACATCCATCCTCAATCCATGCATGATCTGGTTCACATCTCAAAATGCAATTTTTCAATTCTGGAAATTTTGGGACATTCCAGAGAGTCTAGGCACTTCAACGTCCGTTCATGGTTATGTCAGGACCTCGCGACTCTGGTATGCCCCTCGAACCAAATTAGATCTAGTTTCTCGCGCACAATCCATCTATATGCATGGTTGCACTTGACGTGGATCCCCGTAAAACAAAAAACAAAATAAAACTACTACTCTAGGTGTGATATTACAATATTTCAAAATTTCACTCATGATCGAATCCACGAGTGTGCTACAGCGAGTCCATCTTCATGCACGTCTCTTACATCCAACTCGGGTTGGAGTGTCTATCTCTCATCCAATCATGGAACTGTCAAGTTGATTATCTCAAAGACTATCTTTGTCTAGAATCATACTTATCGGATGTTATCTCTCGTGATCAACTCCTTGGTCTTCTTGTGAATCTTGCACTTCAAATATGCCTGCTCATCACACTAGAAATCTCCCTCTCTGATGATGAGTGCACAAGCTATCACACGAATCAAGTTCCTCTCATTTCACCACACCCCAACTGGCTTCACACATTCATAGTGTTGGCATCCTTTCTACATTCCTGTGATGACCATGATTCCTGCGCAATTTTTCACCAGTTGCAGGTAGGTGTTCTGTCATATCTAGCACACAACGAACTTGGTTCCATCATTCAGAGTGTTCGCGAGATTGCTCAAAAAATTTCTTTGTTCGTGTCAAACTGGGAATATGGCATCTTGACCAACTTATCTGATCTTTCTTCTATCTTGGCTGATTGTCGTGCAGTTTATCATTTTCTCAACAACACATCCAATGGCAGTGGCTTTGCGCACTATGATCTTCATCGTGTTACATCTTTCTCCTCAAAAATTTTTCATGCAAATGAGGCACTTCAACCTGCGCTAATGGTTATGGCAAGTCCTCACCGTCTTGACATGGCCGATGAGAATGATCAAATATATCTATCTGTACCAAATTCCCATTGTGATCCCCTCTCTTGAATCAGAAATCCATCTTTCAAAGATCACGAGTCTTTCAGAACAACCATCACGAATTTAATAATCCAATCATTGAATGGCTATAACAATCTTACTTGGTGAGTCTTGTTTCAGGTAACAAGCTTCAGTCCTTCCTCGTACTCGCTAAGAAACTTGGTGCATATGACCACACACTCGCATGGGGCTTCCTAGGTTTTTTGAAAAATGGTAGTCATCGAAGAGGTAAGCACATGTGTTGCGTGGTTATGACACATCTTTCTGCCCACAGGAAAAACCTTCTCTCTCATGGGCAAGATTTTCAAGTTTTTGTATTTTCTGTTGCACACTATTTTTTATCTGTTTGAATCGCTTGTATCTTTGTAATTGCAGGTCAAGAACACCTACGGTGGCTTTACTAGAAATTTCACTTCATGTAACCCCGACTGTTTCGCGTAGGATTAGGAGTAGTGTTTGCTTTCTTACTTTGCTTTGATTTCTGGTTTGCATGTTTGTTTGCCTCTTGACTTGGTTTGGCTTGCTTGCTTGCTTGTTTTTCTTTCACTTTACTTTTGTTTTTTTGTTTTTTCTATCTTTGCTTTCTTGTATTTGTAGGTTAGCCTCACATGAAGTCGTGTTTGTCCCTTGAGACAAGCCGAGAAAATCTAAGAGGACTTGTACATCTATCAACATCTGGTTATATGTTGTCCTCTCTTTTTATGAAGAGATTTTTATCCTCAGTTGATGATACCCTGATGGAAAATACGTTATGTTCAGAGTGAATCTTGGTGTAAACACAACACTTGCACTATTAACTAGTATTGCCTACTCTATTCGGTCCTTTGGGTTAACCCTTGTCAACTCGGTCAAGTAGAGTAAGGTGAGGGGGAAAGCCTTAACAAGTATGCCAAAGGTATATATAACATACTTCTCTGAAGGAAAAACCTCTTCTGATCTCAATAAGTTGGGATCCCTCTTCCACCTCTGAAATAAATAAGTGCCTATGCACAGTTCTTTGAAAATTAAAAAAAATAAAATGAAAATGAAAAAATAGAAAAAATAAAATAAGGCGAAAGAAGAGAAAGGATTCCTACACAGAGAGCTGATGCAAGTAACTTCACCGGGGTACTGACCAGGCTCACTAGCAGCGGAGCGATTCTTGTGTTCCTAGCTAACTCCGCCAGGGTATTGTCCATGCTTGCTGGCAGTAGAGAAACACAAGAGATGAAACTCAAGCTTTGACAATTATAGTACTTGTGCACCCATATACTCCTAATCCCCAATTGAAACAACTTAGTCGACTTGGCTTGGAATGTGCGTTGACCGATCAAGAGAATGGTAGGGACTATGTCTTTCATACAAGCTAGTGCAGAAGCCATCATGATCAAAGAATCGAACAATACTTCCAAAGAGGTTAGGCTCACTTTTCACGAAACAAGGTCCATACAGATACCTAGAGTTTTATCAGTGTGTCACCAATGTTGTAGTGGCTACAACCACCCTCCAAAATTTTGGCTCGCATGCAAATTTTGGAGCCTACCTTGGATCCTGCGATAGATTGTTCCTTGGTCACTTGTTGGTAAACTGATGATCTCAAGCTCCCCTCCTTGATCTTAAGAGTTGTTCATGTTCTCAGCTTTATGCAGCATGTGTCATACTTGGGCATAGGGATTGTTGTTTGTCATGCAAAGGGAGTGTTGTTTTTCTTCAAGGGAAATCTTGTGCGTATGATTTGTTTTCATTACATAGACATGTTTCACACTCACTTCACGCACTCTTGTCACGAAGGTTGTTGCATCAAGAAAAACATGTTTTATAAATTATGGTTGGTCTACATTGTATCACTAAGTGTCTGTGTGTGATCATAGTCGAGTATTGTCACTATTTACAATTTTTCCCTGATCTCACACTTAGCCAATTTCCCGAGCAACCTAGCCTCATCCAGCTTCACATAATTGTTCACTTTGCTTCTTCAACCCTCAAGATTTTTCCCTTCCCTATTGGAACTGCACAGTATAGAGACCCCAACCTCCCTTGGCGTCCAAAACTGTGCATTGGTTTGCTCCATTGTCCTTGCCCCAGTCGGAACCCACTGTCATCAAAAACCACACAGTATTGTCCCTCAGCTGCTCAATCTTCCTTGCAACGTAAAACTGCGCAGATGTGTCTTGCTGGAACCCATCCCACAACAGTGCCTCACATCCAAAAATTGCGCAGTATTGCCTCCCAGCTGCTTAGGCTGCACCACACTCAGAAACTACGTAGGGGTGTCCTCCCAGGACCCCATCCCGTAGCAGTGTCTTGTGCCTCAAAATTGTGCAGTGTTGTCCAAGTTGTCATGTCTGTCTTGTATGAAGAAACTGTGCAGATGGGCCTCCCAGGGCCTCATTCCGGCAGTAGTCACTACCTGCTAAAACTGTGTTGATCTATTTCAATGACTACAGGAAAAGGTGACCATCTAAGATCACTCCCAAGGAGTTGAGGAGAAGGACCAAGAGACTAGGTGATGGAAAAAGATCAATACCGCATGCAAATTTCGTTGGATGCATGATCATCTTGAGGATAAGTATGGTAAGTAAAGAACACCTTTCAAAGTACATCTTTTAGTTGAGTTTGCAGGACTGCTTGTCATTGTCATATGATCTTGTCTTCAGTAACATGCATGTGTACAAACACAAAAGTTATTTCATGTGTTTCCTCTACATGTCTTGCTTCCTTTTCGCTTATTTAACCAACTGTCGTCTTTGGCATGTTGATTGCTATGTCATGCTTGTGACCCAGTTCTGGTAATGTCGAAGTTTTGTCTTTGTGTGTTTGGGTTATCTTAGCCATACGAACACCCATCACACTCACACACAAAGTTGTAAACATTGTCGCACAAGTGTTGTCATGGTCTTTCAAACACATATCTCAACTGTCGCACTTGTCACTCTTAACCTTTGAGTCAGTCTCACTGAGCACATGTTTGCCTTGTTGGTTTGAGGTGTCTTGTCGTCGAGTCATGCTAAGTGTGTGATAACAATGTCATGTATGCAAGTTCACTTGCTTCCACACTTAGTCAATTTTCCTGAAAATCTGTCGACTGGATAACCCTTCATCAACCGGACTCGATCTCAGTGACCTTCAATGCTTCCCAGAAATGTGCAGAGCTTGAGGTTGTCCTCTAGACATCACTTTGTGCAATTCTATAAATGAGCCAGCTAACTGACTCCTATAATTGCACAGAAGGTTTCCCAGAAGTTGATCTAGTCAGTGCTTCCCACAAGACCTCCCATCAAGCCTCTCGTTGGTCAACCAGAGAGTGAACTCAAGTTGTGACCCTGGGTTGTTATTGAGCTCCAAAATTGCGCAAAGTTTTCCTGCCCTGCCCATCTTACCTACTCTACAACCAGTCCAGGAATTGTGCAAATTTGTCTTTTCCTATTAGCCCTTCCTTCCCGCTCTGCAACCAGCTCAGAAACTGCACAGAACTATCTGGGCCCAGACTGTCTCTCAGAATTGCGCAGTTTTGAACAGCAGCTTCCACAACCCGACATTGTGCTCCTCTGGAAAATTGCGCATATTTTTATGCTTGTACCTCTTGTTGCTTGCATTTTCTTCCCATGAGAAATTACACAGATCCCAGCCTGGATGACCTGCCCAGTGCTCCCCTCGAAAATTGCACAAATTGGCCCAGTAGCTCCCCAACACCCCGCTTGGCCTTCCTCCTAGAAACTGCTCAATTTTACCACCCAATTGGGTTTTGCCCCGTAGCTATCACTGTTATCTCGAATTTCCAAAATTTGTCTCCCAGTGAAATCCACACAGTTTTTCCTGGCAGTGCTCTGGAGCATTGCATCCTAACCTGTGTTGTGCTCTCCACATTCTCAGTGCCTTGTCCCTCTCCCAACCACCTGCATCAAAATGGAAAACAATGCATCATGGTAGACTAGGCAATTTTTGGATTTGATGTCTTCTCGTCATGAGTGATTCCAGGAACAGGTACATCGATGAAACATGGCACGATGATGAATGGGATGGAAAAGAGGTGCATGCTAGAAGACTTGTTCGCGGTCGAACAAACACAGGAAGCACATCAAGAAAGCAACTGAAGGGGACACATTCACATGCACCATTAAGCAAAGACCAAGACCATCGAAGACCCCGCACATTTTTCCACGCAGAGGTGAAGACAGTTACACCGCGAGCAGACCATCACTCAGCAGCACAGCAGCTCGACACAGACACCACAATCAGTAAGTACATGTCAACAGTGTCATGTCAAGTTGTGTCATGAGTTGTCTCGGCCACATCACTACTATAGGACATACTTGTAATCAATTTAATGCAAAAGTGGAAGTCTAAGAGACCCACATATGAAGTTGAAGAGTCATGTAAAGTTGAAAAGTCATAGGAAATCAAATAGACATGAGGGAAGTCGAAGAGTCATAAGGATCGATTATCCCCCCTTGGCTATATATACCCCCTCATTGTATGAGCAAAGGATTTTTCGCATTGGCTCCTCCAACATAGCCTTGAGAGTCTGTAATATTTTCTTTGAGGAGTGAGCAGTGGCTTCAACACTCCACTACTGTGGCTAGTGATGTATGGTGTATAAATGTGTCTTGGAACTTTTTTATTAATTTATAAGCCTTACACAGGCCAAGACGTTTTCATGCATGCGTTGTATTCGTTTGTAAGACTATTATTTAAATGTTTGTAATGCATGTTTGCTTAACTTGTACTAGGATAGTTGAACTACTTCAGTTATTATAGTGCATATATTGTTGAAGATGTTTTGTAATGGTTGTTATTATTGTCTCGTCCATGCGGACTACTCCGTCGGACACTAGACAGATTCATTCTTGTATAATTATTATAACGATCGTCACATCCATGTGGACTACTCCACTGGGTGTTGTACGTGTATTTATCTTAGTGTTTATGACTGTCACATCCGTGTGGACTACTCTGTCAAAAGCTATGTAGATCTTATTGTGTTATATGTGTCTCTACCTGAGTTGGGACTAATCCCTCTCGACCAGAGACTCACTTTCACCCTCACCCTCGGAAGTGAAGGAACTTAGACAAGTTACACTAAGCACTCACCAGGCACACGTAGCTCGCTTTTTGAAGACCAATTATATCACTCTGATGTGCTGACAAGCAAGAGATAAGGTGTATATTTAAGATAATGGAAACCAGTCCATCGTACCGAATGGGAATCCTACACCAAACGGTATGAGGTCTAGATCAGACTTCATACTAGGGAATGTTGGTGAGTCCAGCACCGTCAACAGTATAATAAAAAATGAAAATCCTTGAATACTCTGATTTGAAGTTAAAATATATTGTTGAACTTGATATGGCATCTAACAGTTGTTTGAAGCATTGATGCTTTGTTTTAAACATCCATATATATATATATTATATATATATATATATATATATTATATTATATATATTATATATATATATATATATATATTATATATATATATATATATGATGTGCATAGAACCTGAATAAATTCATTATTGAGTTACTTCATTCACATAGAGTTGTCATCGAGCATGATTTGAAATATATGCATGAGGTGTTCTATTTTTTAGAATGAGATATGTTGGAACCACGATTGTCATTACACAAGAACATGCAGATGTTAGTAAACAAACGCATCGCCAGAGTTAAAGGATCTGCGAGAGGCATTTAATCCATGTCATGAAACACACTGGGAGTGTTTGATTATCTAGTGCCCAATAATCTCCCCCCAGCGCAAGCCAAGTGTGATTTGAACTCGAGACCTTTAGCTCTACTACCACTTATTGGAAGCATGATTGTCATTACACCCAGAAAAAAGGTGGTATTTAACTTCAATAACAAATTGAAGTTAGCCTTATCTCAAGGGGAGAACAACGCCAATAGTTCTTTGACTATTTAATATATGTTGAAGTGTCTCTGCAAATAAATCTTGATGAAAAAAAATGATGACTATATTCAGTTCCAGTTTCAAAAGGAAATGTGTTTGCAAGGCCTTGTTGAAATGAATGCACCACCCGCACATCTTTCAACAAAAAGGAGGGTTATTGCTACGCAAGTTGTTGCGCATTACATAAAACTAATCAAAATACAGTAGCTGCAAAACTTCTCTGAAAGCAACAAAAGGAAACAAGCTAAAATCATAATGATACTTATAAAGAAAATGGATATTTGAAGTCGGATGAAAGCATTAGAGGGTTTGAAATAATATAGTTTTTTTGTAAATGTCTTGGAGAAAAAAATATTTCTACTCGAATTACATGAAAGAATATGGCTTAGAGATGAATCTGCAAGGATAAATTGTTGACGATTGATATCATAGAACCAAACCATCAAACAGGTAGGAAAAGTGGAAATTTCATTCCTTCCCATGCAAATAAGTTTTTGGGCATAGGAAAAATCACAAACACTAGATATGGAGATGAAGTGCAACTTGAGATTTTGAATCCTCTAATAGATTCAATCATCGTAAGAAGTCTAGAGCTATTTATCTAATTTTGTACTACAATATATATATATATATATATGAAGGAAGCAAAGACCCTTTTTATTGACGAAGGTATGTGATAAAAATGATGGGGCGTGTAGCAGTACGCATTTCAACCTCCTAGAAGCAGCGTTCTTCTTTAAGACATTGTTGGACATTCGACAACATAGGAGCGTTTAATTTTTGTACTATGTTTCTTATAATTTATTTATATTATTTAAATCTTATACATATATTAATTTTTTCCCCTTTTTAAATTTTCCTAACCTTATTATTAATACTAGTAAAAATATATATATAACTATATATAATATCTTATAATATAATATTTTTTAAATTTTAAAACTAACAAATAATTTATTTATAATATCTTATACTATAGAATTTATAACTAATAAATACTAAATCATTCCCTTTTAGGTTTTCCATCTACCTAATCTCCAATGCCTAGTTTTAACCCTGGACAATGATGCATCCTTACTATTTATTCATGAACATTGTATGACTTTTTCCACCTTGTCTTGAGGATGTACCACATTAGTTGGTTCGAAACATCGACCCAATCCTGAAAATGTGATTCATCTGTAAGACATTTTTTCTACACTATGGGTCACGAAAGTCTAAGATCTAACAACATAGGAATCATTTGCATAGTTTGGCTCGGTATGCATGTTGAAAAAATAGTAGTTGAACCTTTTGCCAAGTCCTTTACATGGGAATGATTCGTGTGCTCCACTGCAAACGAAGAATTCAAAGTGCAATTCTCACATGGACAAGTCAATAAAGAGACAGGTGCAGAGGGTATTTCAATGGTAATCCTTCAATCAATATGGAATCGATTGAATTATAATGAAGGAACAAAGGGACGTTACAACAGTAGGGGAATCTGGAATACTATGAGGCAACTAGAGGAATCTTGCACTTGATACATGCCACATAAGTTACAAGTAATCATGAGAATTTGGAATATATTCTCTATTTTACGAAGCCTGCCTACCTGGTACAAGATTTTTGTCTGTGTTACACACACCAAATATATGTCAGGATTGAAGATATACACCAGAGAATAATGTGTTGAAGACATCTAAGAACGCCATGAATCATAAGGAATACTCCTACAGATATATGATATCAGTTAGCAGAAAATACATAATCCAGAAGAGCGGTTATGATACCAATTATTGGAAATATTGTTATTGATGGAAAAGAAGCAGCAATGCAAGGAACAAAGGAGCAACAAATACCTTGATGGCATGTTGATGGCTTGATGCTTGGATAAAGTTGTGGGGATTGTTTAATGAAGAACTTGTGATGTCAAAATGTGGATTAAGCTTAATTGTTGTGATGCAAAGGAAAGACTCCAAGGAAAAGGAAAATATTAAGGATAAATATTGTTATTTGTTGTTGACATTAAAATGATGAATTTAATCATTACAGATGGTTGCAATTAATATTGGGTGGATTATTTCTTTTTTTTGTTCCAATATTCAATCTGAAGAGTTTGGAAACGAATGAGTGGAAGACAAAGAGTCAAGCCTATTCACTTCATATTCCTACGTGAGATACAAACAACCAACCTATTTCTATAAAAGATGTGATTTTGGAAGGGATAAGGAGGTTAGAGAATGGGAGAGTGTGAGAGATATTATTGAGTTATTATGCATTAGTTACCTGGTAAATTTGAAGCATATGTGATGCAAATTTGAAGGGAAGAACAGGCAGAAATGAAGAGGGAGACATGCAGAAATTTATGACCAGGTAAACCAGCACAGTGTTGTTTCTTGTTTGCATAAGGGGATGTTGGTCTCCCTTCAAGTTGTGGCTTGATAAATATTTAGTTAAAGCTGGTTGAGGTATGAGCCTCCTATGGGTTGTAGCCTACATAAAACATATGGGAGTTGGAGCTTCCTTGCATGTTGCATGTTGCAGAAAATTGAGGTAGCAGCATCTTGTAGGTTGGAGCCTACAGAAAATCAGATATAATAAGGAGTAGGAGCTTGCCTTTGCATCACAACAATAATAAAATCATTTTTTTCTCCCTTTATGGGTTTCCACATATATCTGGTGTCAATATGTGTTATTATTATGTGATGATACGATGTTTTGGTTTACATATTAATTGTTGTTCACTTATTCAATCTATTGGTCATCATTTGTTAAGTTTCTCATATAATGGTTCAATTAACAAGATTAATGAAAATAATTTTAATGTCCTAAATATACTAAATTGATTCACCCCTGCTCCCCCCTCCCTCTCCCCCTCTCAGTTTAGTCAAGCTTTCATCAATTGGTATCAGAGCCAAGTTCCGTACGTATAAGTTTAACAACTTGAAGGTAGATCTGGTTGAGTCATGGACTATCAAAGTGTATCTGTGTTGAGTACTACAAACTTTCATGAATGGAGAGATAAGGTAAAATATGCATTGATAGCTTATGGGTCTGGTGTATGGAAACTTGTATCTGATGGTTACTGCAATGGTTCTCCCTCTTTGCAAGAACAATAGTGGAATGCTAAAGCAAAATGTGTCATGTATAACAATGTTCATAAAAAGGATCTTGATACAATAACATATTTAACGTCTGCAAAGAAATATGGGGTAGATTGCAACAATTGCATGAAGAGGCTAGCACCAACAATGTAGAGAAAGTAAAGAGAAAGAGGAAGGAGAAAAAAATGTGTCAAAGGGAAAGTGTTCAGTTAAATGAAAACTTTACCTATGTGAATGTGCCTAACTCTCTTGAAGAAAAGACAAATGAAAACCAAGCTAGGCATGACTTATCATTAGCTAGTATAGAAAGATTGAAGAATGAAAACAAAGATAGGAAGAAACTCGTGTAGATAACAAATTGATGTTAGCATTATCTTAAGGGGAGCGCAGTTCCAACAATTCTTTGACAATTTAATCTATGTTGAAGTGTCTCTGCAAATAAATCTTGATGAAAAAAAATGATGACTATTTTCAGTTCCAAATTCAAAAGGAAGTGTTTGCAGGACCTTGTTCAAAAGCATGCACCACCTGCACATCTTTCAACAAAAAGGAGGGTTATTGCTATGCAATTTGCTGCACATTACATAAAAATAATCAAAATACAGTAGCTGCAAAACTTCTCTGAAAGCTACAAAAGGAAACAAGTTAATATCACAATGATACTTATAAAGAAAATGGATATATGAAGTCAAATGAAAGCATTAGAGGGTTTGAAATAATATAGTTTTTTTTGTAAATGTCCTAGGAAAAAAAAACAAAACAAAACAAAAACAAACAAACAAACAAACAAAACATTTCTACTCAGATTACATGAAAGCATATGGCTCAGAGATGAATCTGCAAAGATAAACTGTTGATGATTGATATCATAGAAACAAACCATCAGACAGGTAGGAAAAGTGGAAATTTCATTTCTTCGTGTGCAAATAAATTTTGGGCATAGAAAAACTCACAGAGACTAGATATGGAGATGAAGCACGACTTGAGCTTTTGAATCCTCTAACAGATTCAATCATCGTAAGAAGTCTAGAGCTATTGATCTAATTTTGAAATGGAGAACAAAAAAATATGAAGGAAGCAAATACCCCTTCTATTATTGATGAAGCCATGTGATAAAAATGATGGGGCATGTAGCAATATGCATTTCAACCTACTAGAAGGAACGTTCTTCTTTAAGACATTGTTGGACATTCGACAACATAGGAATCATTTGCACAGTTTGGCTTGGTATGCATGCTCAAAAAATAGTAATTGAACCTCTTGCCAAGTCCTTTACGTAGGAATGATTCGCGTGCTCCATTGCAAACAGAGAATTCAAAGTGAAATGCTCACATCGCCAAGTCAATAAAGAGACAGGTGCAGAGGGTATTTCAAAGGTAACACTCCTTCAATCAATATGGAATCAATTAAATAATAATGAAGGAACAAAGGAATGTTACAACTATAGGGGAATCTGAAACACTATGAGGCAGCTAGAGGAATCTTGTGCTTGCTACATGCCACAAAAGTTACAACCAATCATGATAACTTGGAATATATTCTCTATTTTACAAAGCCTACCTACCAGCTACAAGAATTTTTTATGCGTTACACACACCAAATATATGCTAGAACTAAAGATATACGCCAGAGAATAATGTGTTGAATACATCTAAGAACGCCATGGATCATAAGGAATACTCTTGTAGATATATGATATCAGTTAGCAGAAAATACATAATCCAGAAGAGTAGCTCTGATACCAATTGTTGGCAATTGTCATTGATGGAAAAGGAGCAGCAACGCAAGGGACAAAGGGGCAACAAATACCTTAGTGGCATGTTGATGGATTGATGCTTGGATAATGTTGCAGGGATTGTTTAATGAAGAATTTGTGATGTGAAATTGTTGACTAAGCTTAATTGTTATGATACAAAGGAAAATATGTTGCAAAGATTGTTGTGATGCATTAAGAATAAATATTGGTAGTTGTTGTTGACATTAGATTGATGCATTTAATCATTACATATGGTTGCAATTAATATTGAGTCGATTATTTATTTTTTGTGTTCCAATATTCAAAATCTGAAGAGTTTGGAAATGAACGAGTGGAAGGCAAAGAGTCAAGCCTATTCACTTCATATTCCTATGTGGGATACAAACAACCAACAAACTGTTTCTAGAAAAGATGTGATTTTGGGAGGGATAAGGAGCTAATAGAATGGGAGAATGTGAGAGAATTGATTGAGCTCTATGCATTAGTCACCTGGTAAATTTAAAGCATATGTGATGCAGATTTGAAGGAAAGAAGAGGCAGAAATGAAGAGGGAGACATGCAAAACTTTATGACCGGGTAAACCAACACATTGTTGTTCCTTATTTACATAAGAGGATGGTAGTCTCCTTTCAAGTTGTGGCTTGATAAATATCCAGTTGGAGCTTGTTGTGCTAGGAGTTTCCTGCGGGTTGTAGCCTACATAAAACATACAGGAGTTGGAGCTTCCCTGCATATTGCAGCTTGCAGGAAATTGAGGTAGCAGTCTCATGTACGTTCGAGCCTATAGAAAATCATATGTGATAAGGAGTAGGATCTTGCCTTTGCATCACAACAATAATAAAATCATGGTTTTCTCCCTTTATAGGTTTCCACATGTATCTGATGTCAATATGTGTTATTATTATGTGATAGTATGATGTTTCGGTTTACATATTAATTGTTGTTCACATATTCAATCTGTTGATCATCATTTGTTAAGTTGCTCATGTAATGATTCAGTTAATGAAATTAATGAAAATAATTTTAATGTCCATGAATATACTAAATTGGTTCGCCCCTCCCGCCCTCTCAGTTTAGTCAAGCTTTCATCAAAATATTTCTCCTATGATATGTGTCTGCATAGATGTATTGCTAATATTTGAGATTATTGGTGATGAGCACATTTGGATGTTGTTTTAATATGAGCTCTGCCATGACATCTCAGATAAGAGGTCCATAGCATGATCGAGATTGATCATGATTTTGCTAGCATGGCTAGCTGTGAGGTGGGATACATAATCTCCTTAGGGAGTTGTTTGAACATGATCTGGGTATGACATGGATACATTGCAATGACAGAGAATCCCATATATACATATATATTTATAGTTGCGACCAAGATACTCTCATATTTTGAGTTAGTGCAGTTGTTCGAAATAAGCTCAGGCTTGTGATTGGCACCTTCTTGAGAGGGAGGATGATTATGGTTTCCTTTTGTGACTTGTATGATTAAATATGATCTGACATGATAATTGATTTGGTGTTTTGTATGAACAGGAAACAACTGCTATTGATACAAGTTGATACCATATTCGAGTATGATGAGAGAAGCATTGATCGAGTACAATGAGCCAACTCTTCCCCTTGTTTGAGCTCCTAGGGTGAGGAATTGAGGGATAAGGGCTCCTGGGGTTGAGGGAAATCTAGACAATAGGGAATTACCTCTATCTGTTACCCATAGGGTTGAGGGTTTTACTCCCCTATCTGGTCTTTGCAGAGTATACTCCAGTTGGCATCATACCCGCAAGCAGGGATTGTTGGGAATATTACTCCTCAATTGGCCAACGATTTGAGGGTGTGTTTGGGGTGTACAACCCAAAGCGATTATGATGCAGGTGTTCTACCACATGACTACTAAGATTCATTGTTGGAAAGATCAGTAGGTAATAGGATTTTGGGTTGAGGGTAAAGCTCCCCGATTAAATTCTAGGTTGAGGTAAAGCTCCCCGTTGAAATTCTAGGGTGGAGGGTGTACTCCCCATGTGATCCAGGATCGAGGGTTTACTCCCCTGTGTGATGAGTTATCCTATTGCTCGGTATGGGTGGAAGTTATTTCTCCCCAATGTGATTCCAGGTTGAGATGTGTTCCTTGATGATATGCTCTCCAATGATGATTGATGATGATCTGGGTAGTAGCCCATCGACAAAGATTCTAGGTAGCAGCGTGATGGATAGAGGGTGGTAGCTTGAGCTCCCCTCCGATAACAAATTCTTCTTCTTCTAGATCTAAGAATGTCCAGCATACGAGAAGAAACAATCAAGAGATAAACAGGAGTAAGCACAGGATAGATCGAGATGTACAATGATGATTTGTGATGATGAGACATTTGTGATGGACATGGCACGATGACTACATGACAGATATGATTCGTGATGACACTTGAAGATTCCAGAATGGCATATTATTCGATGGACAGATATTGGCAGGTGGAAATCTCCCTAGTTGAGAGGGAGTGTTAATTTTTGCAACTGCGATAAAATTTCACCTTGGACATCTCAAAGGACCAAGATGATAATTGCATTAGATTTCTCTTTTAAAGAGGACCAAAATTGACCTAAAGATCACCCAATTTGGATAAGCGGAAGTTGAGTTACGAATTATTTTATTCATACATGTATTATGGAATGGGTCGGCCCTAACCACATGATTACCTGCTTGGGCCAACATTAACCCCAAGTGAACCCTCAGGAAATCCTATAAATAGAAGAGACATCAAAATAATTTGGACACATCTTCTCCTCTTTTGTTTTGGTTCGCATAGGTTCGACAAAAGAAGTTCGCTCAAGACTCTGAAATCATAGGTGAAAGGTTCGCTTGGGGTTAGGGTCTTTTGGATCTCGATCGCCAGCACAAAATAGGGACTTTTGGTCCCTAGACGCTAGCACATAAGCCTATGAGAGCGACTATAGACCCTTGGACATTGGCACATAGGCTTATGGGAGCAACTATGGCTTCAAAGCAAGATCAGAAGATTCAGGTCCCTGGTCGCTCGCATAGGGTGAGAGCAACCAAGACATCTCAGTCGCTCGCACAACCACTGTAAGGGAGTGATTCTAGCATTTAGGTGAATTGTGCCACAATCAAATGCATAAACACTTCCTGAGAGCGACTGTGCAGTCATAGTCGCCCACATTCAGTGGTCGAGAGAGCGACCAGGGAGTTTCGGTCACACACAAACAGTTTTAATGAGAGCGACCAGAGTTCAGATCTAGGGTTTGACATCTTGACTTCAGTCGACTTCACTGATATGGTAGATCTGGGTTTCTCTCTACTGTTAGATAGATCTGTAGATCTGATTTGTTAGTTTTTGTTGCAATCATATGTATCGGGCTCATTGATAGTGCCAGCAGTGTTCGAAACAATGACATCAGTATACAACAGTTGACATCAGCTTGTCACAGCACATTACAGCTATCAGTATGAGGATTCTGATTCCTAGCATGATTAGATTTGTTTCATGGATATCATTATTGTTTCACTGCATAGATAAAGTTATGGATCATTGTACTCTCTTTTGTTGCATCATTTGATGACGATCTGAGCAAAAGAAGATTTGAAGGGTTTCCCCATATTGGGTTTTTCCCTGGTCTTGGACCAATCCTGGTGTCTCTATGTGTGTGCATGCTTTCTTTTATTGTTCTTTTTATATTCTGTTTCGTTGATGATGATGGTGATGTTGTTTCTTTTTATATAATTGCATATGCTAATGTATAATGGTGTAGATCTAAATAATGTAATGATGATATGGGGTGAACTTAATGTATTAATGATGAAATGCAACTATCATAGCAAAGAAAAATGTCGCCTATGAAAAATTAACACTCATGTGGTATGATGAAAGATCTTGAAGGAAACATGATGTGAAGAAGGTAGCAAGGTATGAAGGGAAGGCCAAATATGGACTAATGGATCACTTCCAATGAAAGAAATGATGACATGACTGACATGATTCATGGATGAAAGTGATGGATGGTCGATGCCCTACGAAGAAGCCCCAAAATATGAAGACTCGTGAATAAAGAAAAATAAGTTCATGACATCGAAAGAAGGAAATCTTCAAGTAGCTAGTTGTCCCATGATCTCCACATAAAGAGTTGTTGGAATCAAGTCCCTTGTTAAGAGGGAGCTTGGTCAAGTCCCTGATTAAGAGGGAGTTTGGTCAAGTCCCTGGTTAAGAGGGAGCTTGGGTACCATTCCTTCATTGGAATGGGCATATCCTCCCTAATTGAGAGGGAGAGATAGACACATCATTCTTGTCTTCACCTAGGAAGATAGAATGGAGGATTGGGTAAGCATCTTGCATCTGATACTCTTTGAGGATGTGGTATGGCATCCAAGATAAGAGTAGTCATAAAGGATCGATATTCTTTGAGGACTAGGAATCCAAGATAAGAATAGTCCTAGTGGAACATACTTTGAGAGAACCCGGGTGGGGTATGTGTTGGGAATTACATTTTTTGTTAGACCAAAACACGCAGGTGTTAGTCAACGATCGCATCCCCAAATATAAGGATCCACGGGAGGTTTTTGGTCCATGTCGCAAAACACACAAGGAACGTTGGTTTATCCAATGTCGAACAATCCCCCCCCCCACATGCAAGGAAATGAGGGTTTTGTATCTCTGCAATAAGATAGAATTACAATCATCACATGAGGGTCAAATCGAGGCAAGAAAGAGATCCATATTGAAGGTTGAATTCATAAAGAAGCCAAACCTAGTCAAGAAAAGGAGAAGGAGGGCTTAAGTAGCACTAATTCAATCACACATAGGAAATTATAGTCATCTACAAGTCGCTGAAAATTGCAGAGATAGAGGCTGAGAACTTCAGACTTGAGTTGTAGGATCGAGGGTGAAGAAAGAAGGAGAAGTTGCAGAATCTACAAGTAAGGGTTGACTTTGTCTTGGAGGGGTTGTTAGTCAAGGGTCTTGGTCTTGGAATTCATCAAATTGAAGATTCTATAAGAAGAAGAATTCGGTGGGTTTTCCTCTCAGTCTTGGAGAGGGGTTTTGGCCCTGGGAGATAGCCTATATCTTGTGTCCTTCGCAAGTAGTTATCATTGCTATATAAATCATCTCATCTTTCTACCCTAGATTTCTCAACATGATTAAGCTCAATAAGCAAGGAATTACTCACTCTTATGTTGTATCTGTAAGTTACAGATCACACTTCTACTAATTATCCATGGAATTAGATCAAGTATCACACTTCTACTAATTATCCATGGAACTAGATCAGGTTATCACACTAACTCCATTATAGTGGATTATACTTATCAGTGTTGCACATATCACGATAATATCATAATGATCATGATATTATCACTGAAACAATTGTCACCAATATTATCATAGGAAAATATCATGATAATTTGCATTGTTGAATTTATCACAATAATTTTGAAATTGACGCAGGTTGATGGAAACTATCACCCTGCATTTAAAAAATGCGATATAAGTTCCAGTTTGGGTTTTTCAAAGGTCATTTTTGTTTTTTCTTGTGCTATAATTTTGAGTTTTGAGGTTTCTACAAGTCTTGTGACCATTTTTCATCAAGCAAACAAAGGAAAACCCATGGCTCTCTTTTCCATCAGCAGAGCATTTCTGCACTGGAGATTTACTCTAGTATACCATATCCATTTTTCCACATATGTAAAAAAATATAATTGTTTCCCTTTTCTTTGTTTCCTAAGATTGGTATATATTATAAATTTAGAGGTTGTATCTTCTTAACCTCTTGAATTTCAACATTTGTTTTGTGGTAAGTCCAAAATTTAAAAATTTAATGAGCTCTACAAAATTGCAAAATTATTAGACCAAATGTGAGAATATGATGAGCTATGTGAGTGTGATAATAGAACAAAGTTGACTTGCAATCTCTATGAAATGGAAATGTTTGGCGGAATCACTTGCTTGAAATACCACCTTGTCAAAATCCCAAGGCAAGAAGTGGATATTTGCCCTATAGTTACCCTGAACATTGTCCTTGTAGCAAGGAACCTAATTCTTGATACTTGTAAAAAAAAAAAGATTAGATGGAGAACCACAAGCTTCTCAAGGGCAATGGAAACCTAATCCTTGGCAACACCTTCTTAGTGCATTATTACTATCAAATTATTATTATAGTATCTATAATCTAGATGTCTCATGACGATTATCCCATGAGATACATTTATTTTTGTTTTAATGTGATTTTGTATTAAGTTTTAACCACTATCTTATTAGACCTATGACTAAAGAAACAAGATAAAATTACAAATATCATGTTTCAATATCTATCAATTATTGATGTGCCACTTGACATCTTGTAAATTTTATATTGTAGTTTTATTTTCATATTTGTATAGCAATGTATCTGTTTAATGTTGATGTTGCTTTAAAAGAAAAAGAAAAAAAATGGCCCAAAAAAAATTTGGAAACCTAGCAAAAATATCATATTTCATTATCTCCTACCAATGATTGATCTTATACATTTTATATCGCAGTTTTAAGTTCAAATTTGTATGACAATGTGTTTGTATCATATTTCACTATCTCCTACCAATGATTGATCTTATACATTTTATATCATAGTTTTAAGTTCAAATTTGTGTGACAATGTGTTTGTTTGATGTTGCTTTAAAAAAATAAAAATTTGAAAAAGTAAAAAATTTATATATGACCTCTAAAGAGTGAAACAGAGAGATATGGAGTCATGGACAGAAACCCTGGCGCGACCGCAACCTGACACGGGGTAGGGTCTCTGCAGTACAGTTGGTACACATCTTCACTAGACTAGGCCCGTTCCCAGCAGGCACTTGGCTCCACTCCATTTCACTCCTCTCGTTCGATGTGCGCCTTCCTTACTCCCCACAACTGTGACTAAAACCCTACCATTTATCGATTATTCGCAATTGTTGGTCCCCTCCTGTGACGATTAGTCTGGAAAATGGTGGCTGCTGGCATAACCCCCGGGGCAACAATGGAGACTGACCTAATAGAATACTCTAAGGACCCCCTTGAAGGTATATCCATTTTCAACAGGCACACCAGCTCTGAGGTTTTCTTCCCTTTCAACAGAGAATTAACGGAAGTCATTGCACCGCTCCCGCTACTCACGGGTCCATCCAGTGCAGTGATCGATCTACCTGAAGTGCCATCCTCTTGGCCGCCCTTTGACATTCCTCCCCCTGACGTCGATCTCCCAACATTTCACAGCGAGGAACACAGGGCCTAACCCAATGGCTGGTTCTTCCAAACTCTCATCCCTCCAACCCTTTGTCGCCTCGCATTACCCCTCAGTGTCACCAGGGAGTGTCTTCGCCCCACCTAACTCCCATCATCTCGACCACAGCTCCTATCCCCCCCTCTGGCTGCTACACGAACGCCCCCCTCTCCCGTACGCCTTCCTTGTTGGCCCTGACCTAACTCACCCAAACCCTAACCCTAAACCTGCTAACCCTAATTTCAACAGAGCTCAAGGGGGAGCAGAAGTTGTGGAGCCAAGACCTGGAAAGACGTTAAGGTGTGTTTAACCCAAGGCGCATGAGGCTTTCATTGGCGAGGAGGAGGACTACCAGTGGCAAGATACCATGGACATGGCAGCGACACCCCTGGTGGGCAGAGTTAGGGAACGAAACTACTTTGCGACAAGACTAAAGCAATGGGTTACGGAAATATGGGGCCAACATCTCGCTAATTTGCCTTTCGTATAGACCTTTGTCCATCGTTGGTTTTTTCTACGATTTGCGCGAACAGAACATACAAATTGGGTAATGTCCTCCTTCTGGCATATTGAACAGGTCCCGTATTGCTAAGGAGGTAGAGTCCGCTCTTTGACCCAGATAGAGAACAACTTGGGGCTAGGCCAATATGGGTTCGTCACCTCAATCTGCCGCTCCATTTCTAGACTGAGGACATCTTCAAGAGAATTGGGAACTCCCTGGGCACCTTCTTAGATTATGCTAGGTCATACCTCTCCACTGGTGTTATGGCTTATGCACGGATCCTGGTTCATTTAGACATTAGAGGAGGGTTGTAGGAGCAAGTCACCCTGCGTTGGAGGAATTACAATCGAACCTAGATCCTTGACTACGAGGGGGTCCCCTTCCGATGCAGAGGATGCCACAAAGTTGGTCACCTCTACAAAGATTGGCCTCTTCTAAGGAAATCGAAGACTAGGAACAAAGGGAAGTCATCTCCCTCATTGAAAGCTCAGACACAGGGGGATCACTCAGAGGAGGCAAAGCATACAGACACTGAAGCCGCTGGATCCAGGCCGGTCTCAATAACACCGAAGAAGCACGGGGAAACACCTCTTCGACCTCCTTCACCTCCACTGACCAAGTCTAAGGTGGCCGCTGGAGCCTCGCTATCTTCGGGTATGTCAAATTCTGAACCTTACTTTACAACATTTACTATTTCTTCGGCATATAATGATAAAGATATGGGACCACAGCGAAGCCCTATTACCTT